>CAJQZJ010033126.1:6759238-6782157 GCA_907164525.1 Lophiomys imhausi | reverse complement strand
TGTGTGTGTGTGTGTGTGTGTGTGTGTGTGTGTGTGTGTGTGTGTGTGTGTGATAAAAGTGCACTGGAGCATAGGTGCCTTCAGAGGCCAGAAGAGATGGTGGGATCCCTGAAGCTGGAGTTACGGATGGTTGCCAGCAGCATAATATGGATGCTGGAAGCAGGACTCGGGCCCTCTGCAAGAGCAGTGCATGCTCTTAGCATATGAGCTGTCTCCTCAGGCCCAAACAGTGTCTTTGTCCTTGGTCCATTCTCTTGTAGTATCACACAGGCCTGGAATGCTCCACAGAAGGAAACCAATAGACACAGACTGCCGTGCGGGCCTGTGGATGGTTCCAGAATCATGCCTGTTTATGGGCACTAAGACATTGTTTTCTTTTCTTTTTCTCTTTAACCTCCTTTGGTTATTCAGTTTGACACAATATTTTGTTAAATAAGTATGCCTATAAACAAATGCACAAATAGGATTTCAAATATGTTCACAAACTTAATCTCTACAATTATATAAGCAATAGTATATTTAACATAAAAACAATTCAATGTATCTTCTTTATTTTTTAAGGAAAAAAGAGTCCCATTTTTTATCTTTTTTTTCTAAAAGACTTATAAAGAAAGAAAAATCTACTGACAGACATTAAACCAGTGAGAAATATTAAAATATGGGAATCATGGGGATGCAGCTGACTTATGGCACAGTTGTAGATATATTTGAAAACAGGTTTATAAACCACTTAATAATTTGGTTTTATTTCCCCAAACCTTTTTTGTGTAGGAATTGATTTGTTGTGTATAAATGTCCATGTAGCAAGGTTTCTGTTTCTTGAATATGTAATAATTTAAAATGTGTAACTATGGGGGGAAGCAAAAAGCACTCATGAAACTACATATTTAAGGATTTTAATAACATTTCATATTTGTAAAATCAATTAGTTATAGTGTTTTGTTTAAGTTTGCCCTTGATAGTTACTGAATAGTGAAATGTCTAATTTCATTGTAAATCAAATTTCCAAAGAAATCATTTGAAGAAAGCGAAATGTTTGTGGATTTTAATGCCCTTACAACAGAGAATGTAACTTCTTCTGTTGTCAGCTTTGCCAGGGGCAGAATTGAGAGGAGTCACTTGTAAGATTGCTGCTCACCCTGGCAAAGGCTTCTCCACTGGAGATTTGCACATAGTCTCATTTGGTTTTTTTCTCAAGCCTCATGAAGAACATATTATTTTCCTTACTTATAGAAGATAAAACAGGTTCTAAGATACAAGGTGATTTGTCAAGGTCATTGTGTACTGGAGCACTGTGACTTCCCATGTGAGAGAACTGAAAACGCTGAATTCTCTGGTAGCTAGGTTGAGCGCAGTATCCACGCTGAGCTATTAGAGCCAACACAGTTACCTTGCCAAGGCTGCTAAGAGGCTAGGCTTAAAGCCCATAGCCCAAAACTACCACTGACATCTGAAGTAGTTATTGCTTCATCATCTCCCCTTGTGCCTTGCTCTGTTCACATATATAGACTAGTAGGTTCCAGGGGACCTGGGAGGCTGGGAGGCCATGAGGAAGGTGGGTGCTATTCCTGTGATGATCTGAGTTACCAGACACAAGAGGCTTGAATTTGGATGGATGGAGGGTTTGGGTGTTAATGAAATCCCCTCAGGGTTTCTATAGAACTTGAGATGATCTGTGAATAGAATTCAAGGAATGATCCACTTAGACAGGGAAGAGAATCTAGATATTTTCTCTAATCTGTTGTGAAACTTGACATGTCTTTCAATTACAAAACCTTTAGCAGTATTTGTAGTAGCTGAGATTTTTTGTTATCAATTGCAGTTGCAGCATTTTTATGTTATATTGCTGTTGTTACTTGTAATTAAATGTGATGTGTGTCCCCTTCCTCTTTTTTGTTGAGACAGGGTCCCATTGTGTAGCTCTGGCTACTGAAACTTGCTACATAGACCAGGCTGGTCTTGAATGCACGGAGATCTGCCTGCCTCTGCCTCCAGAATAAGGGAGATTAGAGACATGATTATCATTCTTACTACCCTGGTACTATTGGTACTATAATGTGTTAATAAAAGACAATACTTTAAATATCACTAATGTGTCTCAACACAGCAGGCTTCCTTTAAATGTCTACTTATTTAATTCATGGATTGAAAAGTGTTTTCTCTTGTAGACAATGGTTATGACAGTCTTGTAAATCAAAATTTCCTAGAATACCTTTGCCCCAAATACACATATGTCAACAAGAACAAGTAAAATCACATGGAATTCACTCCTTCACCATAACTAGACAACAGACAATCCTCAAACTTCAAATTACTTGACTGAGGAGATGAGCCACTACATGTGGCTGACAGATGCCAGGTGTTTACCCTGTCAAAGAGAAGAGCTGCAAAGATGGCAGGAGAGGAACACTGGCATGGGCCCTGTGGAATGGAGTGAGAGAGAAGACACAGTGTCAACTGATGATTTTGAATATGTGTAAGTAGTTATAGAAATAAGTGAACAGCTATCTAGTTAGATCTACCTGATAAAGTATAAGGAAAAGAAGAGTGATGAACAGACCAAGGTCCCAGAGCCCATTTTCTCTATATAATCTTTGGAGAAGCCAATACAAGGATTAAATTAGTCTTAATAAGTATAGAAGGACTTCTGTGTAGACAGAAAGAAAGAAAGAAAGAAAGAAAGAAAGAAAGAAAGAAAGGGCTCAAAGAACGTTGGGCACCTATCAAAAACTCATAAGAGCCAATTGGAAGGGTTTTTACTTACCACATATGACAGAATTTGAGGATCAAAGCAAATAATAATCATGATGGATCTATAAGTCATTGACTATGACATGAACATAGTCATTTTGATTAACATCAATAAGCAACTATATAAGGAAAAGGAAGCCATACCAATTAATAAGTGTCAAAGAAAACTGCAGTTAGAAAATCAATATTAGCAGCTGACAGAGTAAGAATTTTTTTCAGGCAAGGATTATCAAATGATGCATGAATGACAATGTGTAATATCAAAGGATGCCCCTCAAAGAGAATTACTAAGTAAAAAGAGAATGACAATGATTTCACAGTGAGGAAATCCAAGAGATCACTTTAAGAAAGTGATATAAGTTGGCATTCTTAGTCATGGAGCAAATCAACATCATGTGCCTCTTGGTTTACACACCATAAAGGACAGAGCAGCACTCACTATTCAAATCCCAGCTAGTCACTCATGGAAAACCACCTACCAGTTCTACAGAATGTATGCCCCATGCTCTACAAAAACACCAGTGAAGAAGGAATAAAAAGACCAAAGATGCTAAAGAGCAAAGCAACCATTGATAAAATGCAATACACTCAGACTGGCAAACATGTTTCCTTCTCAGAAATAACATTATTACATCAACTAGTGAAATTTGGAAAAAAAAATCTGCAAATTTGAAAATTATGTTGTGGAAAACGTCCTGCTTTTTCAATAATTTATATTGAAATATTCAAAGATTAAGGTGCGTGATGTCTTCAACTTGCTTTCAAAATGTTCAAGCTGGGCACGGGGCACAGGTCTTTAATCCCAGCACTCAGGAGGCAGGCTGAGACTGATAGATCTCTGTGAGTTTGAGATCATCCTGGTCTACATAGTAAATTCCAGGCCTTGTCTCAGAAACAAAGCAAACAAACAAGCAAAATAAAATACAAAACAAAATGCAAAGTTCAGAAAATTATATATATAAATAAACAAAACCTCGTATGTATGTGTATATAATATAAAAAGAATGAGAATAAAAACTAGGTAAAATGCTAATGTTGAGACTCTAGATTCTTTTAACTTTTCTGTAAGTGTGAAATTATATCCACAGATTCATCCAACTACAGATTTGAGTAGTTTTATAAACTGAATCTCTGCTGAATACACACAGACTTTTTCATTGTTCTTCTCCGGTGAACAACAGTGTAACTATTTACACAGTGTTCACACTAGGTATATTACAATGGTCTAGAGGTAGTTTAAAGGCTACAGAAAAGTGCGCAAGTGCTGTGCCATTTCATACGTTGAGAATGCACAGATTCAGACAGCCATGTGTGAGAGGGCCCTGCAGTCAAGCTCCCCTGTGTGAAGGATGGATGAGTGACTGCATTTCAAAACAGCAAAGCAAAAGTTTGGGAAAGAAAAAATGAAACTCCTCCCTCTCCCATAAAGACTTCATTGAACTGCCTTGGGTTCTGAGTGCAAAACAAAATGCCAGGATTTTGGAGTGACCCAGGATACTGGGTCGCCTGACTTCTGTCCTTCGGAAAGCCTATCTTTACATCCACTGGAGGAAACAAAAGCTTAAACCTAAGCAGATCTCTGTCTGCTTTATCTTTCCCACTTCCCACCTAACCTCCTTCCTAAACAAACACAGTTTTCCCTGGTAACAAGAAACAGAGAGGAACTTGACAGTCATTAAGGACGCACCTTGGTGAAGATGTATTGTCACTGAGCACCCCTCTGGGCTGATGGGTCATCACAGAGGTTGTTGTCTCAGCCAGTTGCTTGAGTCCTCAGGACTTCTAACCCTGACCTTGAGGATCATTGATTTGTGCCCCCTGCCCTTGTTCTTGTCTATAAATGTTAGTTCTTCTTTAGTCTCTGCATTTTGCATTCTTTGAGGTCACTGAACTAGGTCAGCTACAAACTAACATGTATCTTTGACCCCTAGCAGTACTTTAGTCAAGAAACATCCAAGAACAACAATCCTAGGTCAGAGCTTTCAAGACCATGACCTGTTTATAGAAAGTGATTGACAGTCAGTCAGTTCATGCGAGAAGTAAATGATTAACCGCAACTCACATTGCTGCCTCATCCACAATTCCACAGACTCTGGGACTCTGGTCACTTCTCTGCAGGTTCCTGATGCCAGCAACTTAGCAGTAGGGCACTGACCTCACTCGCTTTAGTTGTTCATCAGCTATGCCTTTCAATTTATCTCACAACGAACGGCTTACTGAGGGTGCAGATCCCTTGGCCCCAAGCATTAGAACAGTGCTCAGGAGTTCAGACCTCAGAGAACTTGGAGCAATTTACTCATGTTCTCTGAACCTTTCCCAGCCAGAACAGTGATAGGATATTTTCGTTACAGAGTGCCTGGTGAACTAATGTGGCTTAATGCCTGTCACGCCTGCCCTGTCTGAAAGGGCTGCTCTCTCCATTGCTTGGATGTAAGCATGGGATTTCCAATTGCAGTCCTTTTGATATTTTGGGCTCCGCAATTAATAGTGTGAAGTCTTTCTAGTGTCTTATAACATGCTCAGCAACATCCTTGGCCTCTACTCACTAGATGCCAGGAGGCCAATAACACTTCTGACAAAGATGTCTCCAGACATTGTTAAATGTCCTTTAAGGGACAAAACTGCTTGTACTTGAGAGCTGCTGGCATAGAGATTCCTCTCTGCAGGGTCCAGAGCACCACTGTACTCAGGACTACTATCTGGAAACTCAGTCATTACTGTCTCAGTGGTGTTTCCTTGATAAGCATTTGCAGTTTTTATGGTGTTAACAGAGAGGTTTTGTCGCTTATAAAGTTGTTCCTATCCTGTTTTGGCAAGCACTAACTTTTGCAATTAGAAAAATATCTACTTTTCTTATTATGAGGATAGAAGGTATCCAATAGACCAAGTTATACATAACACCACTTGTAGATTTAGAAATGGCCACATTAGCACTCACAGTATTTGTAAGGCCTAGATCCTGGCTGTGCCTTTTGTATTGGGGCTATGACAGCTTGCGCTTGACACCAGATTGCCCCTCTAGAATTTGACAAACACTCCTTGGGAATCCACAGTCTCCTCAGGTTTCCAGTTAATAAAGTCAGGTACAAATGTAACAGTTCTGGTTGATGGAATGCGACAGTTTTTTGAACTGTGGATATAGGGTCCTGTAGCTGAATGAGGGATTTCAAAAAAATAAAAATAAAAAGCTAAAAACAAACAAACAAACAAACAAACAAAAAAACCAAAAACAAAACCAGAAAAGAAAACAAACAAACACCAATAAAAGGTTTTTGAATGAGCAATGACTAAAAATTCTTTCCAAACCAAATATAATGGATCCAAGGACTTGTCCTTGTTGCATTGGATGGCTTCACTGCAGCCACTGTTCTGAACATAACTTCGCCTTGTGCATGCCTACATCACCTTGGCTCAGTCTCGACACTACTGTATGTGAAGATTTGTAGTATTTTCTGTACATGCAGGAGATTTTCTGCTCTTTAGAATGTAATAGTTAAATTACAGAAAGCAAGGGCTTAATATTTTCTTACTGTCATTCTTCCTCATGATAGGAATAACATTGGGATGTCTTTGGATTGTATTGTGATAAAGTATTTGATTACAAAAATTACTGTTTGAATGAGACACTTTACCCCAGTGGAGCTGCCTTGTAGGCCCCCAGTGTGTGAGGAGGCTCTTGGCACTCAAATGACTGCTGAACTGGGTGGGGGACTGATATGTAGGGACACTCCACTCCAGAGGAGTGGGATGGAAGGGTTAGGGGGTAGAGGGTGGGAGGGCAGGACCGGGAGGGGTGGAAAGAGGGCACTGTGGTGGAGATGTAACCTGAAGTAATAAATAAACAAAAGATGCCATATGTGTCCTTCTGAGTCTGGGTTAGTTCACTCAGGATGAGCTTTTCTAGTTCCATCCATTTGGCTGCAAATTGCATAATTTCATTGTTCCTGATAGCTGAATAATATTCCATTGTGTAGATGTACCACAGTTTTTTAACCCATTCTTTGGTTGAGGGACATCTGGGTTGTTTCCAGTTTCTAGCTATTACAAATAAGGCTGCTATAAACATAGATGAGGAAACTTCCTTATGATTCCGTGAAGAGGCATTTGGGTGTATACCCAGAAGTGGTATGGCTGGGTCCTGAGGCAGAGCTATTCCAAGTTTTCTAAGATATCACCAGACTGACCTCCATAGTGGTTGCACAAGCCTGCATTCCCACCAGCAATGGAGTAGGGTACCCCTTTCTCCACACCCTCGCCAGCATGTGCTGTCATTTGAGTTTTTGATCCTAGCCATTCTGACAGGTGTGAGATGGAATCTCAGAGTCGTCTTGAGTTGCATTTCTCTGATGATTAAGGATGTTGAGCATTTCTTCAAGTGTCTCTCAGCCATTAGGGATTCCTCAGACTCAGAAGGACACATATGGCATCTATTCACTTATAGTAGGATTTTAGCTATATAGTAGAAGGTATCAATACTACAACTAACATACCAAAGGGAACTTGGACATAGACTTCTTATTTTTAATTTTTATTTATTTTTTATAAATTCGTTATATTTTTTTTCTATTTTTTAGTTTTTTCTATCTATTGTATGCTTATTGATTTGTTTGTTTAGTAGTTCTCTCTCCCGGGCTAAGAGACACTTTTCACTGATGGTACTGCTTCGTAGATCCCCAATGAATGAAGAGGCTCTTGGCCCTCATATGACCTCTCAACTGAGATGAGGGACTGTTATATAAGGACACCCCACCCCAGAGAAATGGGATGGAAGGGTTAGGAGGTAAAGAAAAAAAATGAAATGTGATGTTTCGGCCTTTTACTACTAACTGTCATAAACTGTTTAGGATAATTAAGAAATGCAAACTAATGGTTATGCAAGCCGGTCATTCTGTTAGGTACTATGACAGCCTATTATAGTTACTTGCTAAGCTAATCAGAAATAAACCTGCTAAGAGACAAGCAACATTTGCTTACCCTAATATAAGAGATAGATAGGGCCTCTTCAAAAACCTCAAGAGATCTGCAGAATATGGCATTCAAAGATGTTTTCGTAATTTTAGACTTTTTTATGTCAGACATATCAACTCCTGACAGCACCCCCTATTCTTCTCCAAGTAGAAGATGAGCATCGAAGAATCTCCAGTGAGAGATGACTGAATTAGTTGCAAGCCTATCTCTTGGTAGTAAAAGCCCCTGGCTCCAACTCTAGACAGAATGCTGTCCAAAAAGGACAAAACCTGGAAGCAGGTAAGTCGACAGCCTAGCTCTGCCAAGAGTTGGTAGGCAAGTCCTTCATAACCCCTGCTCTACAATCAATGTCTGTCAGAGAAATGGGGCCAAACGACTGAAGATCGATGCTGTAATGTATGGAGAGAAAATGGGAACTGTCCAGACAGCCACTGGTATGTCATTTCTTAGTTTGGGAAGCTGCAGACCCTGTACTTCCTATAAAATCAGATATATTTATCCCTCTCAGGTCTCTGAGGTGATTGAAGAACAGATAGCTAGAGTCTCATAATTAAATTTTGAGTTTAGGAGTCAAGAGAGTGTTATACATCTAAGAAGATACTTTTAAAATTGTGTTGCAATTAGTATGAATGTTGAGTCAGATATAGAACTTTAAACTCATGGAGATGGTTAGATAGTAGAATGTTAAAGTCAGGTACCAAATACATATGAACTAACTGGTCATTGGGAATGTACGTTAAGCCATATAACCCTCATAACTGTGGCCCAATTACCTCTGTATTGTATTTATTACTATAAGAGAAAGAGCCATTTGTTGGACTGAAAGGGGAAACTGTAGGGGGAAATAAGATATACCTTAAACTTAAAAGAAAAAAAAATGGGAAGAGGATGGGGGGTTGAGGGTGGGAGGGTGGGACTGGAGGGGGAATAGGGAGGGGACTGCGATTGAGATGTAACTTGAAGAAATAAAAAATAAAGGAAAAAAATCTTTAAAACACTAAAAAAAATAAATAAACAAAAAACAAAAAACAAATTTACTGTTTGAAGGGACAGAGAGATGGCTTAGTGGTTAAGAACACTTGCTGCTCTTAGGGAGGACATAGGTTTGGTTCCTGGAACCCACATAGTGGCACTACACTTCCAGATTATCTGGCACCTTCTAGCCTTCAAAGTTATTCATGTACACATTCAAGAAAAACACTCATACTCATAAAAATAAAATAAGCAAATCCTTAAAAAATATTGTTTGAGTTGTTCACTTGGGTTTCATTTTTTAAAAAATCATTAAATGAATTTGGACTTGGGATTAGGACAACATTTTCAACAGTTCTGAAACTGCCTTAAGCAACTTTCTGCCATTTTGCATCATATTTATGCTGAAATGGCATTCTCAGTACTAACAATCAAAACTCAAAATATCTGTAAACTCTGAAAAATGTTAAAGATGCCAGGTCCTGTAATATCAAATGTTTAGCTAATATTTAGTTCATTATTTTTAAATAACTCAGGGCATCTTTCATCAGTATGTAAATTTGTTTTCGTCTTCAATAATTGGTGTACCCAAGAGAATCGTTTAAAAAAATTTTTTTTTTTTTGTTTTTTGTTTTTCGAAACAGGGTTTCTCTGTGTAGCCCTGACTATCCTGGAACTCACTCTCTAGACCAAATTGGCCTTGAACTTACAGAGATCCACCTGCCTCTGCCTCCCAAGTGCTGGGATTAAAGGTGTGCGCCACCACATCTGGTTCAAAAAATTTTTTTAATGATTTGCCAGTAAATGTTTGTTCTGTATGCCCATTTTATGGATCTACATATTTGGAAATATATAAATCTGTCTTTTTTGGGGTGCAGAGGGGCCACAAGTGGCAAAAGTTTAAGAAAGTCTGTTCTAGGTGGTTGCCTGGACCTATAAATACTTATCTTAAATTTCATGATAAATGAAGTTTCCTTTTGTGCCGGGTGTGGTAACTCATATCTATAATAAAGATTGGAAGGAGAGGCCAGCCTGGGCAACACAGTGAGATCCTGTCCCAAAAACCCAAACTAACTAACTAAATAAATATCTATATAGAAGAAGTGAATTCAGAAATGCAGGCTAATTGGTTCAAGGCACAAGTTATGATACTGGGGTGACTCCAGGACAGACCTCTGTGATCCCACCCAGGCTGTCCCCTGGCATCCAGGCTGGGTGCCCACTTCTCTGCCACCGTGGTGTTTGCTTAGGTGGAAGAGCAATAGACAGAACAGAAGGAGAAAAGGGAAGTTATTGAACACTCTTGTCACCACAGCACTCTGTGTCCACATATCTCTGATAGTGCTTGGACAGATCTCTGAACTCTAGGACAAAGGAAGGGCACCGTGCTCCCACTTCCAATTTAGATAACGAAAAAGTTCAGGATCTTAGTTCAAAAATCTCATAATGCATATCTCAGTCATCATAATATTTGGGGATTTGGGTTGAAATCACCAATTAGAACATTTGCTAAAAGAGGCTTAGAACCGGCTTTCCTCTTGGAACCTTAAACTGTGTAAGAGGAGAGGGAAGAGCTGTGGGGAGAACACAGTGTGAGCAGCCAGGAGGAATGAGAACGTTTTATCAGAAACATTCTGTCAGTCAAGAGAGATTCAGAAGGAACCATGACAGGAGACTGATTGTCACCTTCATTAACCTAGTAGGATGATAGAGTAGGAACTACCTATCCTCAGCTGTCAGAAAATTCTGTGCTACCAGCGGTCCCTACTTGTGCTCTCTGGGTTCTCTTCCTAGATTTCTTAGTAAGAAAGCTAAAATAAACTCCTTATAGTTTACTTCTATCGGTTGCCTTTCACTACCAACAGAAAATGGGTGACAAGACAAAAACAGAACTAATGCTCAAAGTGTTTGCTAGATGGTAAAGCTCTTTCTAATGATTCCTCCCAGATCAGCTCATTTTATGTCCACATAACTCTATGGAAGATTTTCTTTCAGAAAACACTGGGAGTTTAATAAATTTTTATTTACCTTTAGTTCATTGCAGTCTCTGGATCAACAACTGACAAATCAAAAAGAAAACTTTTAATGATGGCTATCGGAAATACTTTGCAAGTTTTCTTATGGAATGCAAGTGTTCTTAGTAATGACCACCATGGAATATGTGTGTTTCCTATATTTAGATACTTCATATATGGTTCATTACTTAGAAATTACTTCTTTTTACTTTTTGCCTTTTTACTGAAGAAAAAAAAAATTAAACACAGATGGCCTTCCAGAGATATCTGCTGTACTTTTTTTCTAAGGAAACGGAACATTAGAGCTGATGATGCAAACGAATTCTTGCAGTAAGGAAGTACACTCGCTTGAAAAGGAAGATTAAAGTCAGGCACCTGAAAAATCTCAGATGAATTAAAAAATGGAGCTAAGGACCCCTCCAGGAAATATGCTTTCAGTAAACAGCAAGTATTCTGTTGAGAATATGGTGACAACCATATGGACCACGGTGATGACCGGGCCAAACTGAGATGGTGTTCAGCATCTCGGGACGGTGAGTTCCCTCCCAGAGCCGGAAGAAGCAAAACCTCTTCAGTTGCATTTCACCAGAGTCCCTGCAGGAGGGGCACAGCACCACACCCAGTGGGTGGTGGGAGAAGTACATGCGTTTGCTTCCTCTGCAGCTTCAGACCAGGGGCTGTCTTGCCTCACCAGATGTACAAACCCAACCATGTCCAAGGAAAACATTCTTAAATTAAAGCAACCTACCAGAGCATCATTACTAATGAATACTAATGACTCTAAGTCCTCTTACATTTACTGTTTTGTATGTGTGCTTCTGACAGTAATAGCATATTAGGAGCCACTGTTAAATCCATGGTTTCTTCAGGTATGACTACGAAATAGTAACTGCTAGCTGGAAGAAACTGTATGCTGTAAATTCTTACAATTTATAGTCACAAAGTTTCAAGGAAAGTTCAGAATTGAGTATAATGTGTGTACCAATTCAGGGAGCACGTTCAAATCCTCAGGATATATATATTTTTTTCAACCACAGTTAGCTCCAGAAGAAAATGTTAGTTCTTTAAAAGTCTGATCCTTAAGAAAGTGACATTTGCTGTAAGGGTCTTGCCTCTTGAAATGTATGAAACAACAAGTTCTCCTTGTATTTAAACACCGAGGTTTATTCTAAAAATCGGATGCCATTTTCAAATGTGAAAGCATGCAGTGCCACGACAAATGAACTTTTCATTCTCACGTCATGCCCCATCTAGCCACAGATATTTCAGAGCATCTACTCCGTGCCATGTGACACTGAGATACATAAAACCCAGTCCCTAGCTCTGGGCTGAGAGTATCACGGGCCTTTGCAGAGTTATTGCCCCACCTGCTGAAAATAAAGTGTGTGTGTGTGTGTGTGTGTGTGTGTGTGTGTGTGTGCGCATTTGAAGTGCTAAATCACTTTATCATAAAATGTGCAGCGACCATCTAAGCAGACAACTCAGAACCCAGGGACCAGTGCGCACCTTAGAAATATCCTTTCTTCACTTCCAACAATATTTCCTCCTCCAGTTTAGTGTTCATTTACATGCAGCCATGGAAACTGACAATACTGGGAGAGCAGGCCGAGAAACTGAGCAGGTTGCCATTGGCAGTTTCTTGTTCCACCCCAGAGACACTCTTAAGATGCCCGCAACTTTTGAATCCCCGTGCTTACCAGTTTCTCATTAGTCCCAAGAGTCACAGAATGTGTCAAATGGGGATGGAAGGATGAAGGGAGGGAGGGGGAGAGGGAGAGAAGGAGAGAGACAGAGAGAGTATTTAGTTGTGACCACAATGTCCTGTCCTGGGAGAGTTTCAGTCAGGTTCCTGGGTCACACTGAGATCAATTCTGTGTGAGATAGACTCCGCTCTCATCACTCTCATACTACATTAAGGAAAAACAGTTGACCACAGCTAAAGACAACTTGATTCCATTCTGTAAGAGCATGGAAAATCCAAGGCAGCTTAGGTTGAGCCGATAAATTAAGGGACAAATGACCAGACAGCCACCAGTTACCTTGCTGAAGATGACTGGGGTTGCAGAAGCTGAGGCTGACTTGCTCCAAGATGATTGTCACCTTCCTGCTGTGCCCAGTGGAAGGAAGTGCTGCTCTTATCAAGCCAATCCTCTCAAGGTGCCTGGGCTTCTGCCTAGCTCTGAGAATGGCATGAAGCGAAGTCTTCTCTGTTTCTCTCTTCGCTCTGTGAGTCACACCCGTTGCAACACCACCGGGTGGTGACTAAGTCTCTCCTCAGTGGATGGAAGGCGGAGAGACTGTAGGTCACAGGTTTCCAAAGGAATGGGCAGTGGTTTTTTACAAATTAAACGTAGCTAGCTAGAGAAATAACTTACACTTTCTTGACCAAATGAGGCAACAAAGATCACGTGACAAAGAAGCATCTTGTAAACCTCTTGGTGCGTGGAATGGATCATTTCACATTAAAAAAAAAAACATTTATGAGCAAGAAGATCAACATTACAAATGTTAAGAATGGTTTGGGAATAATTTGTGGTTTTCTATTTTGTTTTGTGGTATGACAAAACATTTTGACAGGGTCCTGGAAGTGAAAACGGGAAAGGATTGCCCCTCCCACGACTAAGCTAGTCTTTTCCTCCCAGCGGACTGGCACTCCTTGATCTCAGTTGAATCTTTGAGGGGTGGAGGGATGAGATGCCGCCCACCTTCCTTCCAGTTTGCCAAACCTCTCTGTCCTACAGGCATGCAAAGGGGCACCGAAGTTTTAATTTCATGCTGTATTCCTCCGACTTCCTCTGCTCTGTTCTTTCTGGAAAAGTAGTTACTGTTTACTTGGAGAAAGCTGGTAAAAGAGCCCATCCCTCTAATGGAGTCTACATAGCTTTTGCCTTTTGAATTAAATGGATGGGGTTCATATTTCCTCCACAATGACAAAAGATAAATGTTTGGGGTACCCAATATGCCAAATATACTTCCTCCCCTCTAATAATGCACAAGACAGAGTAAAGGCACAAACATGCAGCCTCCGAGAAAAACATCATAGACTGAGATCCATGTAAAGAAGGCTATGATAATTAATCCTCCTTATAAACAGGCTATTATGTATGAAAGGTGGAGAAACCCTCAAGCACCTGGGTGGCCCTGGAGGACTGAAGGGAAAGGGCAAAGAAAAAGTTATACCTTAGATTTGCTTAATAATCTTGCTCAGTGCAGCTCTGTTTTTTAAAATCCCCCAAACAGACTTAAAAAAAATTAAATGGTTAAATGTTAAAAATGTTAAAACCGATTTGCATACTATGGTTGGGAATTCTTGCCACCTACTTGGCATGTCTCTTAGTACTGATGGATTAAATCGAGAAGTTCATTGTCAGTGCCCTGGTATATGGGGGTGTGAGTGGGATGGAGTTAAAACAACCCATCCCCATAGTGTCAGCTGGGTGTTGACAAAGATGTCCTTTCATGGAATCATTTGTTAGCAGCACTGTCTGTCTCCAGACTGAAATCACAGCCACGTTCAAAGTCACATGCTGACATCATACACACACACAAACACACACACACACACACACACACACACACACACACACACACACGAAGGAAAGGAATCCCTAGCCCCCTTTTTCACAAGTAGAAGAATGCAACCTTTGAAAATACTACTTTGTTCAGAATTCTCCCTACATCAGACTTCTGGTCATCAAAGATGACATATATGTATCCCACCAAAGTGATACTTGATTTTATTTCTATTCCTTCCTTTAAAAGGTTACAGTGTGGACTTCATTCAAATTTAATTTTATGTTGCTAGTTTGGTTGTAGCTGTATAGGAGTGGGCTTAGATCCCCATGTAGACAGTGCACTCAATAACCAACTCTCCCTTTTCTTCCAAATCTGTATGTCCTCCACATAGCTGCCCAAGGGGGTTTTCCTTGTCTCTTCTCTTCCCAAACACAATGAGACCACCCTGGTCCCCAGCTTTCCCAGTCGGTATCTATCATACTTCTTGTACCTGTGTTGACCTGAGCTAATCCCTGGTCCAACTATAGGGAATCTTTGGAAGGGGGTCCTGTGGAGAAAAGCAAGCTGTAGTGGTCCCAGTTCTGAGTATGTCACCTAAGGCAGGCCAGCAGGGCAATAATGACTGGTGACATGCATGTTGTCCTTCTTCCTGATGAGATCAGGGAGTACTCTGTCCATGGTCACTTTATGATCTCTGAATAGCTCTGAATGGCTTTATGACTGACTTCCAGTATGTAAGAATAGACTTTGTATTTTCTTCCTCCTCCCTTTGTCAACAGATGGTTCTCTTGTTTTCTCTACACAGGGAACCCTTCTTTTGGTCCCTCTTTATACACCAACAGTACCTTTGTTTATAAGAAACCTGAGTACAAAAGTCAGACCCAAACTAGCTGCTTTGTTGCTCATTTGTTCTTATCCTGACTCTCCCAGTTGTAAGGTAAAGCTGGACTCATGCTTTGTTCCCCCGTATAGTAAGACAGACATACTAATGGCGAGGGGCTGAGTCACTGCAACGTCCAGTAAATTCTTTAAAGAAAGATTTTTCATATTTGAGGAGCACACATTCTTTTAGATACGCACAAGAGGTCCTGACTTGATAAACCCAGGTGTGGAGGATGACATGGGGTGACCTGACCGTTGTTCAGGGCAAAGAAGGGTGATAGTGAAGGCAACATTGACTGGGAAGAGCAGGGCTTCCTGGCTACAGGGAGGAGGAGGAGACATGAGAAGAAATATGCAATTCTTTTTTTTTTTTTTTTTTTTTTTTTCGAGACAGGGTTTCTCTGAATATCTCTGGCTGTCCTGGACTCGCTTTGTAGACCAGGCTGGCCTCGAACTCACAAAGATCCGCCTGCCTCTGCCTCCCAAGTGCTGGGATTAAAGGCGTGCGCCACCACCGCCCGGCTGAAATATGCAATTCTTAAGAGGGAGGAAGAAGAGACTTCTTTCCATGTGACCACCTCAGTAAGAAAGCATCCATGACACCTGCTGACCTGAAGACGATCCTAAGAGGAGTCTTTTTTTCCCCTGAGAGGGAAGAAATGGCTTCATATTAGAGAACATGGGGGCATACCAGCCTTACTGAGTTTCCTTTGCCTTACTGCCCTTAGATTGCAACTTTGCCCAATCACAGTCCTGCCCAACTACCACTTCTCACCCAAGCCAGAGTAAAAATGCACCAAATTCCCTGCTCTCTTGGGGATCTACATTTTTGAAGGCTTCCATGTTACCAAAAACTTACACTAACCTTGTTAACCTACTTAAAAAAAAAAAAAAAGGAGGACGTTAGTCATAATCTTAGTGATTTGTGAGGAAGATCATTAATTCTTGGAATACCAATGTTGTTAGTGAAACTAAGAAACAGGCAACATTGTTTGTAGACATCCTGTCAGTAGGTTGTAGGTAAGGGAAAAAAATCTGGGAGTGAAGGAGATCTGGCCTGATCGAAGTTGATTCAAGCAAGGCAAGCCTGGGCTACACCATGAGTTCAGTGCTTGCCTGGGGTATGTCATAAGGCCTATCACACATACACACACAAAACCCCTAAACAATGACAGCAACAACAGATAGTTGTATTATACTTACCACACAAGCTTACTTGGCCTGAACCAAGCAATTGAATACTTGGATGGTTTCTAACTGTTCTTTATTATGAATAACACTTTGAAGAACGCCATTGAGTGAAAGTTCTTGTACACATCCGGTCGTTTCTTTGTAACAATTTCTAAGTGTTGGGCCACTTAAGCCTGTCGACATGGTTGAAGCATGTGCTACATTGTTGAGAACTGCACAACCCTGGATAAGTCCACACTCTTGAGTGGACTCTTCCCACTCACTTTTTCCACACAGACTCTGGGTTTGGCTGTGTGGTTTGTTCTGGACAGTGAGACCTTAGCAAGCACAGACCTAGGGGGAAAAACACATTAGTTTTCCCCCTGAGAACATTATCAGCACACTACGGGTCTCGTTGGCTGTGACCTGTCCCATAGTCAGAAGCCAGCCCCAAACTAGTGTCGAGCATTTCAGACTATCCAGCACCGAGGTAGATGGCATCCAACCACAGCTACTGGTGCCACACCAGGCACAGTTCCATGTTCTAACTTGACTTTAACCCACTGAATTGTCCCATATTAGGGACCAGAATGCAATATTCCCCACCATGGGACATTGGCATACTGAGTGTCTTCTCGCCACCCCTACCCCCCAACCCTGTCCTCTCCTGTCTTTTCTTCACTTCCCTGGAGCCGAACAGAAAGAACATTCTTTGACCTACTTTCTAGGTCTCAATATCCTCATTCCAGAGGATGTCCTGTCATATGCCCAAAGGTCAAGAAGAATCTGAACAAACAGCATTGCTGCACAGTCTCTCAGTTCATACCTTCTTACGAACGGGTCAGTATGACAGTCCATAAAATTAGCTCCCCCAGGTCTTTAGGTCTTCATTTCTGAAGATTCCTGTGTCATGTGTTTTTCTTGGGATAATTTGTCTTTTGCTGTAAGGGTTTTCCCCAGGCACTCTGTGGTAGAGCAAATTCAACAGCGCTATTAAGATACCAAGTTTGGGAGTGGTAGTTCTATAGAGACCCAGGTGGTCCAAGCACAGAGAGCAGAGGCTTAATTTCTTACATGGTCATTACAGAGTTGTTTGCAATTCCCAGATGAATTGTGACAACAGCAGGGCTTGGCAAGGTGATATCTATCTGCCTGAGGGTGGGTTGTTAGTCTTCCCCTCACACAGGCCATTTAATATGCACTTTAATGATACAGAGATCTTCATTCCTTTGGCAGCAAAATCGCTAATTTATTCTGTAGCAAGCAACTGGTTAAATTCCAAAAGGCAGTAGTTAGCCCCTATCTTTGTGATTTGAAATGGTTGTCATGAGCTAGCCAGGTATGCTCCGCTTTTATTGGACTCTTTGCCCCCATCATCATTTCTTCAGTTTTATTGCTTTTATCTTTTAGTCAATCTCACTCTTCTTTCATGCCTCCACTTTCTGTCACTCACATTGCCAATCTCCATCATATTCATGTTGTTTTTGGTCATTGTCCTCTCCCACTTGGAATGATCTTCATGTTTACACAGCCATGCGCTGATTATCAGTGGGCATACTCTGGGGAAAAGGTGTCATCATGTTAGGACATCACAGTGTTCCTACACAAGCCTCAAAGAGCAAAGCCTGGAAAGGCCTTTCTTCTGCATTGATTGTCATTGCTGTTCAGGAAGTATCTGGGAGAGGACCAGGGTCATGACCTCTTACTGTTTCTGCAGTGTGAACTACCTCAATGCTTGAAGGTCTTGGGTTCTCCCTGTCACAGTGTTTCTACTTTGTGCCCAGCAAGGTCCTGGCATTAACCAGGCCACCTTATGGATGAAAATCCTTTCAGTGTCTGTGTCTAGAATATGGAGTTTTGTTTGTAATGAAGGCATCCTTTGGGAAGCAAAAATTAACCAGTTTGTCTAGAGTTTCCAGACATCTTTAATCTTCCCTTATGGATGACCCCTGTATGGTCTCTACCTTCCAGAGATAGCAATGTAGTCAATGGAATAGTGGGGTCCAAACTTCTTTCAGTGGGACAAACAATGGTTTCCTTTTGGTTATGTTCATTGTGGGCCTGGGCTTCTGTGTCTGATCAAAACCACAAATCATTAGAAATCTCCCCATAACTGACAGGCCCTTCCCATTTTGTTGTTGTTAATGTTTTTCTTATATTTTATTTTATGTATAAGGGCATTTTGCCTATGTGTACCTCTGTGCCACCATATGGGAACAGTGCCCAGAGAGACCAGATGAGGGCATTGGGTCCTTTGGAACTGGAGTTAGAGACAGTTATGAGCTACACTGTGGGTTCTGGGTCCTATGGAAGAGCAGTTAGTGCTTTGAAGCACTGAGCTATCTCTCCAGTTCCTTTTGCTTCTTTCCTTTTATCGTCTTTACTAAAGCAGATCCTTAACTTCTCAGACTTGCCTTTGGTGGATCAGGACTTGCTGGGTTGGGAAGCAATCCCCATCACTGATTTTACACTTTAGTAGTCTTCAATCATTTTCAAATTTGTCTGCATGTCTGTCACTTAATGTGGACACTTAATGGTAACATCATCAATGGACTTTGTAGCTTAAGTGCCACAATGAACACAACATGAAATTAAGGTAAATATAAGAAAAAAAAAGACGCAATCTGGAGACAGGAGGCAACATGAGATATCTGAGACTCCTGTTCCCGTAACATCATGCATTGCTTTAGAGCAAGCTGCTTCTGCAAAGTAGAAGAAATGCTCTAAAATAATGGGGAACGGATAAGACAGCAAATACACAAGCATGCAGTGAAGTCATAGAAGTACTGGCAAGCATCCCGTACTGCATTTGAGTGATCGTGAGCGCTTGTCTTCACTGGGCTAGTGTGCTAGCAGATACCTGAGCACACTTCTGTGTTTGAAGAACAATCACCCCAAACACATGAGCACGGCATGGCACTACCACCTCGTCACTGCTATGGCATCTCCAGACAACCGTAATGTTTCATCTCCATGGTGACCTTATGGAGTCTGCTGTTGACCAAGGATGTGATGGGTGACTGTATATAGTGTCACTAATTCCATTTCATTTAACACTGGCATGCTGTTTACCATTTACAATGGTCTCAGTAAAATCTTTTTGCTTCTCCAAACTGTTTCCTTTTTTCAAGTCTTTTACTTATGTTTCAGTTAATCTGTAGTTCTGTTACCTGTGCAATACGCTGAGTGGGCTTTTTTCTTTAAAATTTAAGATTTAATTTTTAAAAGTTTTATGAGTATATTTATGGGTATATATATTTTCCTGAGTGTCCATATGTGAGTGCACCACATGTATGCAGGTGCCTGGATCCTTTGGAAAAGCAGCAGAAAGTGCTCCTAAATGCTGAGCCATCTCTTCAGCCCTACAACAGTTTACTAGAACTTTTTATTTTTTATTTTCATTTTTTAACATTTATTTATTACTTTGTTATGTCTCCATTGCCACTTCCTCCCTCCACACCTTCCCAGCCCCCCCCCCCCCCCCCCCACCCCCTCTATCAGCCCCCCCCTCCCTCCTTGGTGGGGGATGTCTCTGTGCATCAGCCCCCCTCAAGAACTTTTTATTGTGACGTGGATTTGAATATATTACTTTTAGGTCCTCTGTGGCTCAGACAGGAGGGCACTGGACCGTTGAATATATTACGTTCAGGTGTAGATAAATATTTAAGTTTCCCCACCTTCTATGACAGAGTAGTGCAGACACAGTTGCTTAAAAGACAAGAGTGTGTTTTCTCTCTTTGGGGTGTCTAAGTTGTAGTTGTTTCCTTCTGAGGACTCTCTTCTTGGCTGGCAGATGATCCCTTTCTCACAGGGGTCCTTACACTCTCTTTCTTCTATGAGGGCACACATCCACACCCGTGTCTTTCATGCACCTAGATTCCTTCTTCTTATGAAGGACTAGAACCTCTGGCCATCAAGAGCCTCATTTAAATGTATCACTTCTTTAAGGATCCTATGTCCTTTGCTCCCTCATCCTGAGAATTAAGGCTTCAATGTATGAATTTGAGGGAAGGAGGATGCGTTAACCACAGACATATCTGATTGTGTGTAGAGAGTTCTTATCATTGAACACACTGGGGTAGCACCATGGGGTAGTTTTCTTTATCACTTTTCAGTCATCTGTGCAGTAGTTGAAAGAAGGAAGTTTTGAAACAACCTTTGTGGGTTAGATAACGCTTGGAGGTTTGTCTTAGAAACGCTTTCTGTTAGAAATGCTTTCTGTTTATTTTCTCCTTTCATTTTTGTTTTATGTGGTTGTGAAAATAAAAGGGAAACAGAAGGGAAATCAGTTTTGGAAAACTTCAATAGACTCAGAAGGTCATTACAGAATCCAGACTTAAGCATGATGGAAGCTGCTGATTGGGATGCCAGTAGGTATCTAGACCTGTGACTTCAGGATACAGGAACAACCCACAAGTGATTGGTCAATGATTTTGTGATCCAGAGGCTCCAGATACCTATCACACACACACACACACACACACACACACACACACACACACACATTTCCATTATGTATGTGCATTGTTCTCTTTAAAAATATCTTCTATTGCTCACATAGACCCTATTGTTTCTCAACATTTTCTTATTTTTTTCCCCCTTTGAGACAGGGTCTCTATGTAACAGTACTGGCTTGCCTTGAACTCACTTTGTAGGTCAGGCTGGCCTCAAACTCACAGAGATCTGCCTGACTCTGCCTCTCTAATGCTGGCATTAAAGGCATGTACCACCATGCCTGGCCTTACCCTTTTTTTTTTTTTCAATGCCATCTCAGTGTATTCTGGCTTCAGTGACATCTTCTGAGAAACTAGCTGTTAATCTTGCATGCAATCACCTGCTTTTCTCTTGGTGCTGTGTGTGTGTGTGTGTGTGTGTGTGTGTGTGTGTGTGTGTGTGTGTGCAGCTATATGTGTTGTGGAAGCCAGAAGTTGAAGTTGTTTTCCTCAATCATTCTCCCCCTCATATTTGAGGTGGGGTCTCTCACTGAACCTGGAGTTTATAGATTTGACTTCACTGGCTTACCATCAAGCCCCAGGGAGCCTCCTGTGTCTGCATCCTTAGCGCTGAGGTTACAGGGTTGCACTGTAGTGCTGGATTTTTACATGGGTGCTGAAGATCCAAACTGTCAATGTGAAAATGCAGCTCTCACCTCTAAAGGGGTAAGAGACAGTTTATTTTGAGCCAAATACTAGTGACCACACACTAGGAACACAGTTGGAACAGGGAAAAGATTTCTTTATCTTGTCTCAGCTGAAGCCGTCTTTGGTTTTTATCCCCTACCCTGAAAAGTCCCTTGGGACTTTTTACTCAACCCTGTTCTAGAAACTCCGGTTGAAATGCCTCAGCTAACTGCATGTTCTTGGCTCTTGTTAATCTGCTTGCTTGCTTCCCCCCTGCAACTGACAACCAAGATGTAATTTGTGTGTGTGTTTGTGTGTTCTTTGTCTTTAAAAACTCTCTTTATATGAATTTAGGGCTTTTCTGTGAGAAGTGTTTTTCTCCAGGCAGTCTCCAGGTGGCTCAATACAGACTCTCAAGTTGAACTTCGGTCGTGCTGACTGGCCTTTGGGTCTTTACCCCACAACTAATTCAGGTTACTCCAAATTCCATGTTTTAATGTGGTAACAGTTTGATGAGGTTTTTATAGTAACAGAACAGAGAGAGTTATAGACACTTTTCAAATACGTTGGTAGAAACTTTAGACAGGTAGGTTAAAGTGGGAAATCACTGTTATAGACCTCAGGTGTTACCTGACATTACTCATTCTCTTGACTGACGGAAGCCAGTGGTCTGTTAAGTTAATGCGGTTTTTAAAAGATTTGCTATGAGTCACAAAATGTAGGATCATATACAGAGGTGGGCAAGGAATGGCTATTAAGGGGGATAAATATAGTTCAAGATAAATGGTAATTAGTCTCTGCAACATCAGGAACTCCATAATCACCGACGATCTTGAATCAGTTGATCAGCATTGGTCTACACAGTGAATTAAAATCTAGCCAGGAATACAAAGACCTTCTCTTCAAAAAACAGAAAAAGAAAAGAAAAAATGATTTAGTTTGGAAAAGTCAGTGGAGAGCCATGTTATGGAAGAAATTGGATAACAATATAGATCTTATTACTTTAATTTGTTTAAAGAGAACTATCTCTTAAAAATTTATCAGACATGAATACAGTGAAAGGAACAAGAGGTAATACTGTTAGAAATTAGAATCTTATAGGTCTTGAAGGCATAGCAAAATCTTATTTTTTATTTTAATGGTTAGAAATGAAAATAGACTCTGGAAGGAGTTCCTGTAGTATTATCCATTTCTTTTTTATTAGCAAAGTAAAATATTGTTTAATTAACTATTCTTTAATGCTAGAAATTATATTATAGGAAATCTTAATAGTCATATAGTCAAAAAACATCAACACTTAAGGTATGAAATATCATGAACGTTGTTATTAGACAGTGATGTCTTTCCTATAATTTGGGTAGGAAGAATTAACACTAATCTTTGGGTATCTCCAGCTCCAGTACAGAGTTAAAGTTACTTTGTTTATTAAATAAGGGAAGTTACAAACACAGTAATCTAACTGATTGGACCCAGTTACTACACACACACACACACACACACACACACACACACACACACACACACA
>CAJQZJ010033126.1:6748349-6759228 GCA_907164525.1 Lophiomys imhausi | reverse complement strand
ACACACACACACACACACACACACACACACACACACACACACACACACACACATATCCAGGTACTGTCTAGGAGATTTCTATTGTTGATTTTTGTTTTTATTTTTTTCCAGACAGAATTTCTCTGTGTATCCTTGGCTGTCCTAGACTCACTTTGTAGATCAGGCTGGCCTTGAACTCACAGAGTTCTGCCTCTACCTCTGCCTGTGCTGCCTGCCTCTGCCTCCTGAGTGCTGGGATTAAAGGCGTGCACCACCATGCTCAGCAATTACAGACAGCTATGAACTGCTATGTGGGTGCTGGGATTTGAACCTGGGCCCTTTGGAAGAGCAGCCAGTGCTCTTAACCACTGAGCCATCTCTCCAGTACCCTATTTTTGATACCAGTGGTACTTATTTAGTGATATTTACTTAATGGCTCTCTGGCCAGAAAAACAGAAGCAAAGGAACCCATTGTACCATGCAAACCATACTTAGCAGGGTAGACGAGGTAAGGGAAACTCACCAATGATGCTTCAAGATGGATCTCAACATGGGCCTCCAGAAAAGTTAGCAGTGAGAGGACAGGGACACAGCCATAAGTGGTCAACTTTAGCAAACTGAGGAGTTTTTCTAAGATTTTTGGGACTTTGACCAGGCCAAATTGGGATTTGTGGCTTCAAAACTGAAAGAAAATTTTGGACTAGTTGGAAGAGTATATTTTAATGTAGCCTTGAGTATGAGAGTTTAAAGAGGAGATCTCAAAAAAAAAAAAAAGACCTACCCCCATCCAACTGAGAATATAGTTTTTCAATGGGAAATGGAGGGGGGTGTTGAGTCCTTTGGGTCTATGCCAAGCAGTGACATAATTGGCCCACATGGGAGGTTTGGCTTTAGCTTTTGGAGGATTCTCCAAACTGTTTTCCGTAGTGGCTGGACCAGTTTTCAATCCCACGTTCCCCCCACATCCCCTCCAGCATTTGTTGGGTTGTTGAGTTGATTTTTGCTGTTCTAACTGGGGTATGATGAAATCTCAAAGTTGGTTTGCTTTGCATTTCCCTAATTGCTAGGAATGACAAACCTTTAAAAAGTTTTTTTTTTTGTAAAAGTTGAAAAATATATTTTCTTTTTCTCTTTTTTTAATAAATAAATTTATTTATTTGTTGCTTCAGGTTACATCTCCATCATATTATCCTCTTTCCCCCTTCCCAGCCCCGCCCTCCCACCCTCTACCCCCTAACCCTTCCATCCCACTCCTCTGGAGTGGAGTGTCCCTACATAACAGTCCCTTGCCCCAGTTCAGAAGTCATATGAGGGCCAAGAGCCTCCTCATACACTGGGGGCCTACAAGGCAGTACCACCAGTGAAAAGTGTCTCATTGACAGGGAGAGAAAACTAAAAAGCAAACAAACAAACAAAAAGTCTACATCCATGTTCCCTTTGGTGCGTTGGTTGTAGTATAGATATCCTGTACTAGATAGCTAAAATCCGACTGTAAGTGAATAGATGCCATGTGTATCCTTCTGAGTCTGGGTTAGCTCACTCAGGATGAGCTTCTCTAGTTCCATCCATTTGGCTGCAAATTGCATAATTTCATTGTTTCTGATAGCTGAGTAATATTCCATTGTGTAGATGTACCACAGTTTTTTAATCCATTCTTCGGTTGAGGGACATCTGGGTTGTTTCCAGTTTCTAGCTATTACAAATAAGGCTGCTATGAACATAGATGAGGAAACTTCCTTATGATTCCATGAGGAGTCATTTGGGTGTATACCCAAAAGCAATATATAGATTCAATGCAATTCCTATCAAAATACCAACACAATTCTTTATAGACCTGGAAAAAGCTATTCTCAATTTCATATGGAAAAACAAAACCCCCAGAATAGCTAAATCAATCCTGTACAATAAAAAAACATCAAGGGTATCACCATCCCAGATTTCAAGCTGTACTACAGAGCAATAGAAGTAAAAACAGCATGGTATTAGTATAGAAACAGACCAGTAGATCAATGGAATCGAATTGAAGACCCAGAAATGGACCCACATACCTATGGCCACTTAATTTTTGACAAAGAAGCCAAAACCGCACAATGGAAGAATGACAGCATCTTAAATAGAGCTGGTCCAACTGGATGTCCACTTGTGAATGAATGAAATTAGACCCATACTTATCTCCTTGTACAAAACTTAAGTCCAAGTGGATCAAAGACCTTAACATAAGGCCAGTCACACTAAATCTACTAGAAGAGAAAGTGGGAAAAACCCTCGAACTCATTGGCACAGGTGACAACTTCCTGAACAGAACACCAACAGCTCAGGACCTGAGATCAACAATCAATAAATGGGACCTCATGAAACTGAAAAGCTTCTGTAAGGCACAAGACACTGTCATTCGAACAAAATGGCAGCCTACAGACTGGGAGAAAATCTTCACCAACCCCACATCTGACAGAGAGCTAATATCCAAAATCTACAAAGAACTCAAGAAATTAAATGCCAAGAAACCAAATAATCTAATCAAAAAATGGGGAAAAGAGCTAAATAGAGAATTCACAAAGGAGGAATCCCTAATGGCTGAGAGACACTTGAAGAAATGCTCAGCATTCTTAATCACCAGAGAAATGCAACTCAAGATGACTCTGAGATTCCATCTCACACCTGTCATAATGGCTAAGATAAAGAGCTCAAATGATAGCGCATGCTGGCGGGGGTGTGGAGAAAGGGGAACCCTACTCCATTGCTGGTGGGAATGCAGGCTTGTGCAGCCACTATGGAGGTCAGTCTGGCGATATCTTAGAAAACTTGGAATAGCTTTGCCTCGGGACCCAGCCATAAAAAGGGTTTTTAAAAGCCAGTTTCCTTATGAGAACTCTCTTTACATCCCAAACCTATGTTTTAAGAGGGTTATTATTTGTTTTTGACTCTTTGTGTTTTTTTTGCTTATTTTTGTTATTTATATACCCTAGATATTAGCTCTAGATGTATAGCTAGCAAAGTTTTTCCCCCATTCTATACCCTTCCTCTTCATGCAACTGTTTCTTTTGCTTTATAGAAGCTTTTTAATTTCTATAAAGTCCCACTTGTCAATTGTTGGTCTTAATTCTTGGGCAAATGGAGTCCTATTCAAAAGTTCTTTCCTACAGTGATGTCATGTAGAGCACTGCCTGTGTTTTCTTCTAGTAGTTTCAGTTTTCAGATTTAGGCCTTTGATTGACTTGGCCTTAGTTTTTGTGTGAGGTAATATACACAAGTCTATTTTCGTTCTTCTGCACGGGGATATTCCAGTTGTCCAAGCACCATTGTTGAAGATGCTTTCTTGGATATTCCAAGTTGTCCAAGCACCATTGTTGAAGATGCTTTCTTGGATATTCCAAGATGTCCAAGCACCATTGCTGAAGATGCTTTCTTGTCCCCAGCTTATGTGTTTTGTTCTTTGTCAAACACTAAATGGCTGTCGTTACATGTATTCATGCTTGGTCTTTAATTTTGTTCCAGTTGTTTATGTCTCTGTTTTGTGCCAAAAACATATCACTCTTATTACTATGGTTCTGTACTAGAACTTGCCTGGAATGGTAATCCCTTAAGCACTGTTCTTTTTGTACTTAGCTATTTGTAGTTAGGATTGTTTTAGCTATCTGTGGCCTTTTGCGGTTACATATAAATAATAGGACAGTGCTTTTTGTTTTTTCATTTCGGTGAAGAAGGAGATGGCGATTTTGATTGGGATTGCACTGAATCTGTAAATGGCTTCTGGCAGGATGGTCATTTTCATAACATGTTTACCAATTTATTCTTTCTGTTTTCTAGTGAAATCTGCAGGTAAATGGATGGAACTAGAAAAGATTGTACTGTGTGAGGTGTCCAGAAAGACAAATGCTGAATCTTCTCTCTCATCTGAGGCTGATAGCTCCAAGTTTTGTTTTATTTTGTTTTTTGAGACAGGGTTTCTCTGTGTAGCAGTTCTGGCTGTTCTGGAACTCACTCTGTAGACCAGGCTGGCCTTAAACTCACAGAGATCTGCCTGCTTCTGCTTCCTAAGTGCTGGGATTAAAGGCGTGCACCACCATGCCCAGCTAACTTCAAGTTTTTGATGTGAGTATGTAATCTGGAATAACGTCAGAAACCAGGAAAGCACAAGGGGACCATTGCAGGGAGTAATAGAAAGGAGACTATTCAGGTGCAAGTGATCTGAAAAGGTAAGTGGGGAAAAATGGGGGAGGTGATGGCTTTGATTAGATGGAGAGAGAGAGAGATAAATGTAGAAGAGGGAGAGAGGAGGGCAAAGTAACAGTAAGGATGCCTAAAAATGTCACAAGGAATCATACTAAGTAAGTATCTAAAAATATCTATAATACATGTAAGTCTGTACATACATAGTTATATATAGTTTAAATGAAAATTTTCTCATCTGGGCTGACAATGCTACCCCAAGAGTTATAGAACATCATACAAAAACCCCAACTCCAGGCACAAGAAGCCCTCTTTTGAAGTGTTGGTCAGAGTTGTCCAAGACACTTCCAAAACATTATAGACAATTACTATTGCCCTTTGTCTCCCACCCTTTGAGCCCCGACCCCTGAGGAGTAAGGTAAGTCCCAGTTACTGGAGACACTGTGCATTTTAGACACAGAACCCAGAAGACTTGCTAATCTGGAAGGAGAAAGGCTCACAGGCTTCAACCCCAGAACAAGAGCTGAGGACAGGAGACATTATCTTCCCTGGGGATGAGCACAACACCAAATAGACCCTGAAAACATACATACGATCAACGTGATACAGACTGAGCAAGTTGTATTTATATATTTATGAATACACACAGTGAACAGGGTATATTTATCTATTTATAATACATCCACATATATAAATAACACATATGTGTATATCACAACAGTTAAAGAAAAAGGCCATGAATTTGAGTGAAAGCAAGGTAAGGGTTGGAAGGAAGGAAGAAAAGGTGGAAATGGCATAGTAGTATTATAATTTCAAAACTATATATATTGAAAAAGAAGTCTGTCTAGGAAGGGAAATTGAAGATTAACATAAGATGACACTTCCTTGCTGCAAGAAACAATGACTGGTGGTGTGTATCCATGGAGGGGGCAATATAAGTTCATCATTGTTTTCCTTTCTTTCTCCTAAGTCCACACAAAGTACACACAGAGGAAGATGGGGAAGTGACTGCCCTCAGCATCAGGCTTGGGGAAATCGAATGAGAGAAGAGAGAAACATGAATATTTTACAGAGAAGCTCGCAAAAAAAAAAAAAAAAAAGTAGCTAAAGGAACTTCCTAGCTTGTAGAGGAGCAAAGAGCCAACAACTGTAACCAGGACATCTTAGCTGGGCCAGAGGGGACAAAGAAAGAGTGACCGGAGAATAACCTCAGAAGCTGGAGCTCTGTTTGATCATAGCTTGGAATCTGGCTTAGGAAGAGAAATTAGGACATTACAGCCAGCAGGCAGCTAGCATTTCTGTTTTCTCCTGCAGAGAGAGATTGCAATTTAGACAGCTGGTTGGTCTTCAAGGCAAGGAAGCAGGACATGAGAGGACAGAGGGGAGGCGCTCTGGCTGCTGTAGGTGTGAGAGGCGGGGGTGGGGGGTGGAGGTGGGGTGTAGGGGCTGCAGAGAAGAGCCACTTAGAGGAGCAGCAGAAAAAGACTGAGGTGGCCTTGGGATGAGACCCGGAAGAAGGGAGTCATCACCTCAGATTCAGCAGAGGAAGTCTCTTAGAAGAGGAGACATTTTTGGAGAAGTGGAGCTTCCATGTGGTAACAGGATTTGGAATGCAGTGTGAGGTTGGCTGAGGAAGGTGCAATCCCATTGTCTTCAGTAATTAATAAATGATAACCTGATACATTCTTTAAAGTGTCCATTTCTTGTCAAGTCCGTACTAGGAAAACAAGACAAGCTGCCAGACCACATTTTCTTGGCTCGCTCAAATAGTCTACCTATTTCTCTGCTTCCTAGCTTGCTCAACCCAAACTACCCTGCAATCAGAGTGAATTCAAGTCGGACCACTTGCTCTTCACTGTTGGGTTTCAAACCTGGGACAAATGGCTGAGGTGCCTGTTTAACATAGCAAAGTGGACACTGCCCACCAGGCTCTCCTTGCAGACCTTCAGCTCCTACCTGTTACAGGGCCCTCCTGGCTGGCATACTCCCCTTAACTCTTCAGCCCAGGGGATGGGCTGCTCTTCCCTATATAATGCAACCGTTTTGGTCACCGGCCACTTTTGTACTTTTGTCCTCTTGGCTGCTGCAGCTGGTCATCCCTGCCCCTCCCCCACCCAGCTTAGGGTCAGGACCACTGTGAACTCTCCTAGATGTGACTGCCTCTGCCTATAGTCTTCCACGTATCTACAATAAACTTTCTTTTCCACCATACCAAGGAGCAGTCATGTCCTCTCCTTTTTATTTTTTATTTTTTTCATTCATCCATTCACATTAAAAAAAATCATAATGTGATTCACAAGGTCTGCATGATCAGCCTTCTGCCTGAATGAAAATGAGGACATGACTTCTTCAAGGTATAGTTGAGGAGAAGGATTTTGTTGTAAATATCAGGAGGGTACATCCAGGAGCATCTGGAAGAGTCCAGAGTGGGAAAGAAAACAGTAGACTAAAAGTGGCCAATAGACTGAATCAGGGCCATGAGAGGAGGGAGAGGGAGAGGGAGAGAGGATGAGAAGAGAGAAAGGGATAAGAAAGGAGAGGGAAGAGAATCAAGAGAGCCAATGGGCAAAATGACAGGTTTATATAGGAAATCAGAATTTGGGGGAATAAAGCTCATGGTGTGAAGTTTAGGGCAGGGGGCAGTGTGAGAAGAGCTAAGAAGAGCCAGTGTGCCAGTATGGAATTCTGTACTAGGCACTTGCTAGAGAGCCTAGAGGCCAGCATATGCTTTAGTATTCTAATAGGCATCACGGCTGGCCATTTGTCCTGGGGTTTCCTGTGAATCTAACCTTCCAGTCTGTTGATGAAAAGAGATGACTTTAAGTGCTTCTTAGTTGAAATTAGGGTGTTGTTGTCAGTGCTCAGGAAGGCTGGAATGTTGGTCATGGCCAGGAAGGGAGGAAGGAGCACAGGCTGGGGAACATCTGTTTAGCTGGCTGCCCAGGTTCTGAGGGATCACCTGGGGCTAATGAAGTGCAGGCTGCTTTAGAGCTGTTTGGGATGCAGAGACTCAGGCAGGTCAGAAATTCCCTCAGAATCACCTAGGGCTGGCCAGTTTGGAACAGTTTTCAGCCTGCAGTTGATTGGAAATCTGCTGGGACAGAAGGTAAAATTAAGGAGTTTAGGGAAAATTCTGTGTCTTAGTTATACACTTGAAACTTTTAGGCCCATGGTTCTAGTAGTTGAAGCAAGGAAGGAGTCCCAAGACTAGGGGGAAATGAGAACCTAACCTCAGGGTTAGGCAGTAGAGAGGATAGCTTAGGCTGTTAATTGACAGGTGTACTTCCATGGAGTCCACTTGACCTATGACAGGCGGATCCAAGACTCATGACTCTCTGAAGCTTTCATGAATATTTTTAGAGTTTACAAAAAGAGATAAGAGTTTTAGATATATCAGCATTACTACTGCTTATAATCTGTGCTGAAATCCTCATTGTAACCATCTATAAACAGCTGGGGTAAAATCATGCCTTTGAGTCATAACAAAAGTTATGGTTTGGGGCTTAAAGAATGAACCCTCTTTCCTCTGTCCAGAGGGCTGGATATTTTGATTGGATAGAGATACAATAGAGATGACCAGTGCTTTTAAGTCTATACTTAGAAGACAACCAAAGGAAATTTTAAAGTTTGAGCTGTGATTATAACAGTAGTGAGTGCCTTCCCAGGGTTAGAGTAATAGCTTATCAGAACTCTGTTGAGTGATGTTAAAGCTCTGAACTTCAGAAGTCTTAATATAAAACAGTAGCACAGCTTAACTTTGAAAACATATATAGGAGGCTAAATAAAGCTTGTCCCTGTAAATGAGTTAATTACATTTGTACTTATCATGGCTACAAGCATAGTTCTTTCTTAGCACATTAAAGACTTTTATCATTTATAAAGGGACTGGCCATTAATTTGTGTGTCTTAATTATCTTTAGCAGTTTACAATAAGTTAGTAACTTTTATAAGATTAGAACTTTACAGCTTTATCCCTGTTAAGTTTGAGCCTTAAAAATTTGAGTTGAAGACTTAATTAAAGATCTTTTAGCATCAAAATAATACTTTAAACCATAAATAAAATACATATGGAGACTGGGAATGTAAGTCTACTGGCTTTTGCACTAGCCTGACCTCTGACCTCAGGGGTCCTTCAGGGTCCTCAATTGCTTACATCATCGCCTGGCAGCACCTGGCAGAATAACCACCACCCCCTCACACACACCTCTTTCCAGGCCTCTCTTTTAGTCTCTTCCCCTTTCCTTGTGTTTCTTTCCTTCTGTCCTTTCCATTATGATTGTTGCATTAATTGGTTTATAGGATATAGTCATGTTAATCAAGATGGGGGTGGAGTTACAAGTCATGTACTCTTTTTTTTTTTTTAAACCTTAATAAGATGGCTGCCAGCCACATGGTTGTTTACATCAGATGAGGTCATCAGCCAAGATGGAGGCCAGCCACATAGTTGCTACTCATAAACATCTATTTTCCTAAACTAGAGTTCAATCACATATATAATCTACTGCAGCAAATGAAGATTACCTGTGCAAGAAATTAAACACCAAGAAACCAAGTAATCCAATCAAAACATTGAGAACAGAGCTAAACAGAGAATTCACAAAAGAAGTTTCTCTAATGGCTGAGAGACATTTGAAGAAATGCTCAACATACTTAATCATCAGAGAAATGCAACTCAAGACGACTCTGAGATTCCATCTCACACCTGTGAGAATGGCTAAAATCAAACACTCAAATGACAGCACATGCTGGCGAGGGTATGGAGAAAGGGGAACCCTCCTCCACTGCTGGTGGGAGTGCAAACTTGTACAACCACTATGGAAATCTTAGAAAACTTGGAATAGCTCTACCTCAAGACCCAGCCATACCACTTCTGGGTATACATCCAAACGATTCCTCACCAAACCACAAGGATATCTCCTCAACTATGTTCATAGCAGCTTTATTTGTAATAGCTAGAAACTGGAAACAACCCAAATGTCCCTGAACTGAAGAATGGATTAAAAAAAACTATGGTACTTTTATACAATGGAATACTACTCAGCTATCAGAAACAATGAAATCATGAAATTCACAGCCAAATGGATGGAACTAGAAAAGCTCATCCTGAGTGAGCTAACCCAGACTCAAAAAGATGCACACGCAGTATCTATTCACTTATAATTGGATTTTAGACATGCAGTACAGGATAACTATCTTACAACCAACACACCAAAAGGAACTGGAACATAGACCTTGTTACATGTTAGTGGGACACTTTGCCTTAATAGAGTTGCCATATAGGCCCCCAGTGCAAGAGGAAGCTCTTAACACTCACATGACTGTTGAACTGAGTGGGGCCTGATATGTAGGGGCACCCACTCCGGGGGAATAGGATGGGTGGGAGAGGAGGGAGAGGGTGGGAGGGACTGGAAGGGGTGGAGAGAGGGGATTGTGATGGAGATGTAATTTGAAGTAATAAACAAATAAACAAACAAACAAAAGATATTATCTAGTTCAAATAATCTGTGTCTAATTGTGGTAGAAGTTAGGCCTATTAGTGAATTAGCAGGCAGTTCAGATTAGCATCTGGCAGCACATGAGGAGCTTGATGTTCCTTTAACTTGCTGAAATAGACAAAGCTCGGTTGTGGCTGGACGATATGCCCTGTTGAAGGGGCATGGCTAAGAAACCGTGCAAGCCGAGCAGATGTCCTCAGTTCCCACGAGAAGCAACAGGACTGTTGGACATTATGAGAAATCTCATGGACCCTCGAGACTACCAAGGATCGAGAGATAAGGCTATATATAAGCCAGAGAACTCCACGCAGACTCCTTCCTCCTCCTCCTGACCTCACCGACTGAGAAGTCACACTGGAGAAGTGCATAGCAAGGTATGGCATTTAGCAAATTTAGGCTTCAATAGAGGCAAAGGCATGGCATAAACCTGCTGAGAGAGAGAGAGAGAGGGAGAGAGAGAGAGAGATCCTTGAAGGTGTCTGTTTTGAGGCCCCAGAGCGCCAACAAAAGTGACCGAGGCAAGTGGAGTTCGGAAGCCTCTTGGAAAGTGTTTTGGCTGTGAGATTTGCCCGGGCCAAGGAGACCATGGAGGCAAGTCTTAGCTGATGGAAAAAGCCACCCACGATTGGAACAGACTGAACTTACCTTATAAGCTAGTCATGATAAATTGGCTTTTCGAACTGGCAAAGCATAGATTATTTAACAATCAGCCTTTTGTTACAAATTTTTGGTTGTGAGCCTAGCCTTCAATGGCTGAGACATATCTCCAGCCCTTGTTATAAGTTTTAAGCTAACTTTTTGTTACAGATTTTGTAGAATTTTAATTATATCCAATAAACTTACAAATCCTAAGATAATGAGTTTACTTTAATAGTTTTAAGAGTTTTCTTTGCTTTCTTTTTTTAGAGTAGAGAACAAAGAAGATAAAAGATCTTCAAGAGTGGAAAGTAGAAAGAACTTATAGATAGGAGACTTTTAGAAGTGTAGAGCAGAGGAATTTTAGATACAAGAGATTTGGGGATCATTTGCTTTTCAGTGGCAGAAGTTGTTACGATAGGAGAAAATCTGAAAATCAAATCTGCTGTCTTTTGGCCATTGATTGAGCTGTACAAGGCCAAGCTGTTTGCAGTAAGAGAGCGAGGCTCTGATAAAATCTGAGTCCAGGGAGGAAAACAGAAAAGGTCAGAAAGGCCCAGGAGTGTGTAGGGAAGCTAGAGGCCCAGGAGTGTGTAGGG
>CAJQZJ010033126.1:6737274-6748339 GCA_907164525.1 Lophiomys imhausi | reverse complement strand
GTGTGTAGGGAAGCTAGAGGCCCAGGAGTGTGTAGGGAAGCTAGAGGTCCAGGAGGGCCTAAGGAGACAGGTTGAGAACTAACTGCTCTCCTAGGTGGAAGTGAGGAGACTATAGGTCCAGAAGGGCATAGAGAAAAGACAGCGCAGGGAGGAAGGAAGACATCCTTCATTGCCTCGAGATGGAGGATTAGATGCAAAGGAAGTAGAGGAGGGTAAATGTGCTGATGAGAATTTCAACCTGGGGCATGCCCTAGTGGGCTGAGAGACTTGCCAGAGAGAAATGTCCCAAATCACAGAGGAGAGGCGTCCCTTTCTACATTAGAGGAGCCCAGAAGGGCAAGAGCAGTGTCTTGGCACATGGGTGTGGCTTTTGTAGTAATAGAAGACAAAGCAGGCAACTTCAGAGTGACACACAGTTGACAGGGAGAGATGAGTGGTTAGAACAGGTAGAGGAGAAAACACCTTAAGATGTGGACTCAGAGAAGCTTTTGGGAAAAAGGAAGACTCGAATAGAGGGAGAAGGGTAAGTGTCTGAGGCATCTGGAAGAGGCCAGAGCAGGAAGAGAAGGCAGTACACTAAACATGGGCAATAGGCTGAATCAGGCCATGAGAGGATGCGGAGACGGGACGGGAGAGCGGAAGAGGAGCAAGAGAGAGCTGAGAATCAAGACAGGAGAGGGCAAATAGAAATGGCAGGCTTATATAGGAAATCAAAGCTCATGGGCTGGAAAAATATAGGGTAGGAGGCAGGGTGACAAGAGCTAAGAAGAGCCAGGATGCCAGCATGGGACTCTGTAATAGGCGCTTGCTGAGAAAGCCCAGTGTGCACTTTGGTATGCTAATAGGCACCACAGTTAGCCATTTGTCCTGGGGTTTCTTTTGGATCTAATACCTCTGTACCCACAGATGACATCATTATTTCCTTTCTCACTACTTTCCAGCCACAGTGGCCTTCTTCTAGCTGCTTTGGTCTCCAGTATTCTCTCCCTTAGGCAGTCCATACAGACTGTTTTCCCCCTTTCCTTTCCAGGAGGAAGGGGGCTATGATTGAGATGTAACTTGAAGAAATAAATAAATGTTAAAAAAAGAATATAAGGAGAAAAACATCTCTACTATATATAAATACACATGCATGCATGTGTGTGTATGTGTGTGTATGTGAGTGCATGTGTACACAGCATATGACACTGTTCGTTTTTTTTTTTTGTTCAAGTTACATCTAGATCACAGCTCCCTCCCTCTTCCCCTCCTAGTCACACCCTCCCAACCTCTTCCCCCTCTCACTCCTCTCAGTCTCCTTGGGTGGGGGGGGCACCCCACATATCAATCCCCCTCAGTTCATCGATCACATGAGGACTAAGAGCTTCCTCTTGTGCTGGGAACTGATATGGCAGCCCATCTAGGGTAAGGTGTTTCACTAACAGGCAAGAGAGTCCATGATAGAGACCCTTCCACTTGCTAAGGGATCAGTATGAAGATCAAGTTGCCTATCATCTATATATGTATGGGGGGGGGCCTAGGTCTTGTCAATATATGCCTTCTTTTTTTCTTCTGTTTTTGGTTGGTGTTTCAGTCTCTGTAAACCTCTAGGGGCCTAGATTTGTTGGTCCTATTGATCTTCAAGAGGTGTTCTTGACCCTCCAGGTCTCTCTGTTTCTCCTCCCTCTCTTATATATGACTCGCAGAGCTCAACCTAATGTTTGTCTGGACTGGTTTGGTGTCTCAGAATCTGTTTTGAGACAATATTCTTGAAGAGACTTGAAGATGAAAAAAAAATGTCTGCTCATGCCAGATATGAAGCTAACTATAGACCAAAGTAAGCGTACAACTGAAGATCAACCTAGTGGAACAATGAGTTCTGTTGGGGTGCCTTACACAAACGAGTGTGAATGAAATGCTGGGAGCAGAAATGACCCAAAGATGGCTACATCATTCAAAGCCTATCCTAGCAAGAAAAAGATGGAAACACAAATGTTGGAAACCTGGAGCTCAACGCATAACTTGCAGGCAGTTCAACAGGTTGGGGACTGTCATTTCTCAGAAGTTCAGCTAGTCTCTGCCTCTCTCAACTATACCTGTCTGAGAATTTCTCTCAAGAAGGTTTTTTTTTTTTTTTTTTTAACTAATTATATAAAGGTTGGGGAAGGAAGTGACTAGTGAATATGGTCAATTTCAGGGACTTTCTGAAACTTTTGAGTTGTTTACTTCCTGAGATTAGCAAGCTTACCTGAAGGGGGGAATGTTTTAATTTCTTTAAGAATATCTGTGTCTTAACGAGTTTCCCTTCAAGAAGGAATGCTTTATCTCTGAGAAAAGCAATGTGCAAGGGTCGAGTGTTTAGGAATTTACCTGTACCTCTACAAAGTACCAAATGTAACTTCTGAAGCTCTCTGGGAATGTAAGTATTATCAGTTAGAAAATATGCAGTTACAAATGAAGGGATATCCCAATGATAATGGCTTAAGTAACAAAGGCAGTTATTTCACAAGCCACAAAACCCAAGCATATTTGGGTTCAGGATTGGTTTAGTGATTCAAACCTCTCATCAGGTTCCGGGTGTTTCCACCTCTTCACGCCCCCACCACCCCCATCCTCAACATGTGAATATTCATCATTAGTGCCCCCAACACCCCCATCCTCAACATGTGAATATTCATCATTACTGTGTTGTCACGCCATGGTTACCATGTGGCTACTGCAGCCCTTTATACATGTTGAAAATGGGAAAAAAATGTTAAGTATAAAATAATTTCTCTTGTTAAAACTCTTGAGAAATATTGTGGGGTAAAAGGTCTGCACCCATTTCTGGGTTTGAAAACCTACCAAAACCCACCAATCCCTGAGCTTGGCTTGAAATCTCACTGTGAAATGGTATAAAATAAACTTATCCCCTTCTAGTTTACAAATGACAGAGACTCAGGCTGTGATTTTATTTGGCTTAGACAATTACTGGGAGGTTATCCTTAATCTATTTTTCTACCAGCTGGACTGGCTACTTCCCACTATGTACCCCAAATACTTGTTTGAATCCTTCTGGGTTATTCCCGTTCCAGCAGTCCAATGCCCTGAGGGAGGATTTCACTCAGGCTCCTGTTGCTGGTTCCTCATGGCTGATAGGAGACTCCTGTTCTAACATCTTGTCCTCCTCTAGGTTCCTTCTTTACAGTCTCTCCCTCTCTCATGGTCCTCTCTTCCCACATCCAGCCAGGTACCACAAAACCCACCTACCTCTATTCCCTCAAGTTATTGGCTGCAGCCAATTTTATTTAGCCAATAGTTTTAAACTGGGGAGCAGGGTTTGCACAACAAAGGCCAGTGTACCTGGGAATCTGCTTGTAAGACAGCAAGTAGATCTTGGGGAGCAAAATAATTAACATTTGAATACACGGCAGTTCTGCATCAACCCCAACATTCCACCAATCCACACTGAGGGAATATCCACCTTTGAAAACTATCCCTCCCCACCCCAGAAATCCTATATAAAGCCTGCCTCCTGCTCAGTTCCTTGCTGCTTTTTGCTCCAGTGGAGGCAGCCAGCCTCTGTGTCTTTCCCAATAAATCTCTTGTGTGATGTTTGTTGTGTGGTATGACTTTGTGGTATTCCTTGACTCCTGATTGCCAGAATACCTTTCCCCTCAGAGCTCTAACACAGATACCAGTAAATATCTTTTGTGCTGGACAAAATTGGGTCACATGTCTGACTCTATCTCATCAAAAGCAGAAGAGGGTTATCATGACCATGTCTGGTTTAATTGGACCTGGAGCTTGTCCTGGGGGAACTAACTTTCCATCAATGTGTGTTTGCTTTAAACTTACATAAACCTGGAAGATTTTTAGTAGAAAGAAATTAATAATCAAATAGTGGCTTTCAGACAAGGTGAATTAAAATAGTGGTAAAGGTCTCTAAGGAGCAGTTTGGGTTTGTGGAAAGAGTGTGAATTTCATATATAATAGACTTGGACATCAAATTTGCATGTGGGTATCTTCGGACAAAACAGGGATTTGACTTGTCTGAGTCTTAGCTTTCTCATGAATTGGAAAGGTGAATCATTAGCTTGGAGAGTTTAAATAAAGTAATATGAATACTATTCCAGCTTAGAGTCTGGAAAGCACAAATTGTCTTTGAGGTTAGGTTATAGATCTCATTGCTAGTAAACATTGTGTGTTGTGTTCTTTGCCACAGAAACAGAAAATACAGTTCCTTGAGATCAGCTTGAGAGTTAATAATAGAGTATATATAATGCATTATGAGTTTTGCTTTTACTTGGCATATGTATGTTTATTTCTATACACACATAGAACAGTTATCAAGGATGAGGAAGGTAGGAGAAAGAGGGAAATTAGGAGGGGAGGAATGAAAAGGGGGGAAGGGAGAGTAGTGGGCGACTGTCTTTAGCACATGTTATTTAAGAAAGTAAACACAGACAATACTGTAGTGAATTCCTGACATTGCTAGAAGTTGTCCTTCCATAGCTGATCAGGAATCCTGTGAGGGTATGTGAGCTCTTGTGTGTGGTGCGAGGAAACTTCTTCAGAGGGGGTGCCCGTCCTACTGTAACAGATGTCACCTCACCAGGTATCTCAGAATGGATACAAGTTGGGTTTGGCTTCAGATCTTTTCTTAGTTTGAGGATTGATGCTTAAGACAGGGTCTCCAGAGTCGGTTTCTTTTTTGTTTTGTTTTGGTTTGGTTTCAGGACAGGGTCTTGAACTGAAGCTCCTCATGATTCTACTTCTGGAATGCTGGGATTACAGATGTGAACCACTACACTAGCTGGCTAATGACTCGCAGTAATTATTTCAACTGTAACTTCTCAAGTATGTGCTTACAAGGGTCAGGAGAAGTAGTGAACTGGGTCTAAGTACCTCACTGCTTGTCATCTAATTTTTTTTTTCAACTTGACAAAAACCTAACACATATCTAGGACAAAGGAATCTCAGTTAGGGAATTGTCTCCATCATCTTGGATTGCAGGCAAGCCTGCAGGGCATTTCTTGATTAATGACCGATGCAGGAGGACATTACTCACTTTGAGCAGTGCCACCCACCTCTGGGCTGGAGGAAAGCAGGCTGGGAAAGTCATGAGGAGCTAGAGAGCAAGCAACATCCTTCCATTGCTTCTGGCTCAGCTCCTGCCTCCAGGTGCCTGCCCTGTTTGAGTTTCTGTCCTGACTTCCGTAGTGGTGATCTATGACCTGAGGGTTGTATGATAAAACACCACCTCTCTCTTTTTATTTTTTTGTCCCAAGTTGATTATGGTCATGGTCTTTAATCAGAACATTAGGAAGCAAACTAAGGCAGGAGCCTGCTGAAAGTATTTTACCACTGACACTGGAAGCACCGTCAGGTCTGCTGGGTCATATGGCTCAGGTGGTACAGCTTTCTGCACTTGTTGAAAAGCTTCCTCTTGTTCCTGGCCCTGCTTGAAGCTAGGTATTTACTGAATTACTTGGTTTATGAGCCAGAATAGCACACCCAAGTGAGGAATGTATGGCCTCCAGAATCCAAACAGGCCTAGAAAATGTTGTGCTTTTTTTCTTGGTGGTGTGAGGGGGCAGGCACATCCTGCACCTTAGAAGGAATATCTCTGTATGCCCCACACCACTGCACTCCTAGACATTTCATTGAGGTAGAAGGCTTTCGAATTTTGATCAGATTTATTTCCCATCCTCTGATGCGCGTATTTGTTACCAAAAAGTCCACAGTGCTTCCAACCTCCTGCTCATTTACTGCAATCAGCATAGTGTCATCAGCATAGTGAACCGGGGTGATATTGTGTGGAAGAGACAGGTGATCAAGATTCTCTTCTAACTGAGCTATAAAACAGAGCTGGAGAGTTAATATATCCTGGAGGTAAAACTGTAAATGTATAATATTGCTGTCCTTGCCAGCTGAAAACAAATGACTTCCAGTGGCCCTTATGGAGAGGTACTGAGAAAAAAGCATTTGCTAGATCAATAATTGCATTCTGGGTAGCAGGAGATGTGTTAATCTGCTCAAGGAAGGACACCACATCTGGTACAGCAGCTGGAATTGGAGTCAATTGTCATTCTTTATGATTGATAATTTGTATTCTGCACAGGCCAATTAGGAGAGTTAAAGGGAGATACAGTGGGAATCCCATTTTCATGTTCTTGATGTGGCACTAATTGATGTTGCTTTTGGTTGGAGGAAATATAGACTAGGCAGTAGAGGACCTGCAACTTTCTGGGGCTTGAGCATCAGGATTTCAGAGACATACGGCCGCATGGAATGAACAGCTACCAGCTTCTTGGCCTTTCTCATTATGAGCCAGACCTTGTTGGACTACCTGGACCACATCCTTAAGCCAGTCTAATAACTCCTTGTCTTATATTTTGTATATTCATTCTATTCGTTCAGGCCCTTAAGAGAACCCTGACTAGTATACTGATGAACAGTGTTTCACAAGCCAAGGTTCTTGGTTTCTCAAGGCATCGCTATAGAAGGGGTTGAGTGGTGCTGAGCAGCCACTTGGAACAGAGTAACAAAAACAATGGGCCAATCTTATTTTCACTTTCAAAAGCTAAAATACTGTTTTTACCAACACCCATGTGGTTGGAAAGTTTAAAGAAAGCTAGATATGGAATTCAGGAGTTTACTGGGTTGCTTTTCAAGGACGTGTTTGACTAATTTGGCAGAAATGTTCTCTGTTACCGGCCTACACTGTGTGATATATGAGCCACTTAGCTCTAAGCTAGGGATTAGTAGACGCCAAACACGCTGAATTTATAACCACTTGGCACAGATCTCTGTGACCTGTGTTTACCTGTAAACAGGCATTGGCAAAGGATCATTCCCAAACTGATGTGTCACATTGAGACGGAGGCGTTCTGGATCAAACTAAGACACGGAAACCCCATCAGCCAAAGCGTCAGGCAGACTGGTTCCCTGCCAAGGTCAAAAGAATCCATGCGACAGTAGTAACAACTCAACCCCATGGGTCCAAGTACTTACTAATGACTTCTTTTATTCTATAGCAGATTTCTCCCCAATTTCTCACTCATTTTACTTATTACTCTCTCTTATAAAGTTTTTGATGTTACCACACTTTTTTTTTTTTTTAATGATGATACTTCAGGGCAAGAGAAAGAAAAAAAAAAAACACAAGACCTATTTCAGTCAAGTATTTTTGTCTGTTGTTTGTTTGACAGGGTCTCACTATGTCCTTTAGGCTAGCCTCAAACTTATAATAAATTCCTGCCTCTGCCTTCTAAGTGCTGGGATCACAGTGCCTGCCACCACATCCGTCCGGGAGAAAAGACTTACTAATGAATCAAGTCTATATTTGTGTGTGTGTGTGTGTGTGTGTGTGTGTGTGTTTCTTCATTAAAGAGGGAATTAAAAATAGAAGTTCTGTCTAAGAACTCCATTCTAAATGTGACAAGTAGCTGGAGAAATCAATGTGTCTCATCTACTGTTTTATTTAATTAATTTAAAGTTTAAAAGAGTTTGAGTTTATTTCAGTGTTTTCTATGTACGGATATTTTGCCTGTAGATATATTTGTGCATCATATGCATGCTCATTAATTTTTTTAGAGTGGTTCAAAAGTGCTGAACTACTCACAGTAGTCTTGTTAAGGAACCAGTCTAGATGCCCACCAACAGATGAATGGATAAATGATGCAATGTGACAGATACGGGTATGGAGAGATATAGAAGGCGGTGTGTGAGGGATGAATTTTATTCAACCACAAAGAATGAAAGTACAGCATTTTCAGGAAAATGGGTAGAACTGGATATCATCATATCAAATAACACATGCCAGACTGGTTTTATTATATTTTCATACCTATGCATCTCAGTGCTTTCCTTACTTTTGCCACATAACTAGTCTTCTTCGTTCTCCCAAATGGTCCTTTTTCCAATGTCACAGATACATATGTATATACACATACAATTAAACCAGAGTCCACAAATGAGAAAAGCATGATATTTTGTCTCCCCCTACTGCCTTCTCTTTTATATCCTTCTCTGCCCTAAAAGCCTCCTTTTTTATTTTTTTTCTCTCTCTCTCTCTCTGTCTCTCTCTCTGTCTCTCTCTCTCTCTCTCTCTCTCTCTCTCTCTCTCTCTCTGTGTTCTGAGTCTGGCATGTGTTATTTGAAGTTTGTCCTTCAAGCAGATTATCCCACGTTCCCAAGACTGATCAGTTCATACACCCTGGAGTGGCTAATGTTTTAGCTGGTGTGCCTCCCACGTGTAAAGAGAAGGGAGAAACGAACAGAGCCCCCAGAACTGTGTAAGCAAGTTTGTCTCCATGTTTTTAGAACCTGCTAAGCTTGAATCCTCCTGCTGGAGAGCCGAGGGTGAAGAAGTTGAGTCGTCTGCTAGAGCTTCAGATTGCTCAGTCTGTACAGCAGTGAACCACATAGCACACAGCTGGATCCAGAAGGCAAACTACCCTCTCTCCTCACATCCAGCTACCAAAGTCCGGATTGACTCTCAATTATTTTTTTCTCTTAGCCACTGAGGGTGGAGTTATCATTTTTTGCACACTTCACTGCCTACACTGAGCCTCCTGCTGTCTTCACTTTTAGGCATGTAGTTGTCCAGCCTTTGCCAGTCATCTCAGTTGTCTCCCTTGGCTATCTCTTATCTTGGAGTTATAGGTGGTCTCCCTGATAATTCCTCGTTGCTAGGCTCTCAAACTATCTTAGTTTTAAGCAGGAAGTTCTCTCTCCAAACAGCACCTAGTCATAGACCTGGGTCGTGGAGAATGACAAAAGCGAATTCTTCTCCATTCACAGTGCAATCACTCCTCTGGCCATCAAAATCACTCCTCTTTCATCATAATCTGCAACTGGACTTGAAGCTGTGTAGACCTGTGCGTGGGTCTGCCAGCCTCTTCGTGACCTGGCCACCTGGCTTAGGTTTTGGGTGAGATTTCTGCTATACTTCCCCTTCCAGGGAGCTGGGTGGGGTATCTTTTTACTGAGTTGTTCTTTTCTTTCTTTGTGAATTTCTGACTCAACACACCTTCCCCCTCCACTTGCTAACTTTGGAGCTCTCTGGGAGTCAGGTCAACTGGTTTTTGGCACTCAGGATTGGAGAGAGCCTGCTCTGCCTCTGCATTCAAACACTTTACACTTGCAGAATCTCTACCCAGAATTCATAGCACAGTGAGATCCCAGTAGGTGTCTAGTGCTCCCGCTTCCTTTTAACAGATGGAGAAATTGAACTTCCTGAGACGGAGTCATTGACTCAGTCATATAAGTAGTACCATATAAACCAAACTTTTTGTGATCTCAACCCCATTTCCTGAGGTTGGCTAGCTTTTAACCAGACTTTCTAGGCACATAGCTAGATCTCACCTCCTAGTTACTCTTTCAGTAAGGGGTATCCATGTGTCAGAGTCACTGTGAATGGAACGTGAACAAAAGCAGTGAATGCCACTTCCAGGTTGGCCCATGGAAACTGCTCACCTAAAATGCCCCATATTTCATGAGGTCCCATTTATTGATTGTTGGTCTTAGAGCCTGAGCTATTGGTGTTCTGTTCAGGAAGTTGTAACCTATGCCAATGAGTTTGAGGCTTTTTCCCATTTTCTCTTCTATTAGATTTAGTGTGTCCGGTTTTATGTCGAGGTCTTTGATCCACTTGGACTTATGTTTTGTGCAGGGTGATAAGCATGGGGCTATTTGCATTCTTTTACATGTTGACATCCAGTTAGACCAGCACCATTTGCTGAAGATGCTGTCCTTTTTCCATTGTACGGTTTTGGCTTCTTTGTCAAAAATCAAGTGACTTTAGGTGTGTGGGTTCATTTGGTCTTCAATTTGATTCCATTGATCAACTGGTCTGTTTCTATGCCACTACAATGTGGTTTTTATTGCTATTGCTCTGTAGTACAGTTTGAAACAAGAGATGATGATACTTCCAGATGTTCTTTTATGGTACAGGATTGATTTAGCTATTCTGTTTTTTTTTTTTTTTCTATATGAAGTTGAAAAGTCATCAGGGAAATGTAACTCATGATCATGGTATCTCCCCTGTCAGGTAAGTATTGGGAAATGTAACTCAAAACAACTTTGAGATTCCATTTCACACCCATCAGAATGGCTAAGATTAAAAAACTCAAGTGACAGCACGTGCTGGCAAGATTGTGGAGAAAGGGGAACACTCCTCCATTGTTAGTGGGAGTACAAACTTGTACAACCACTTTGGAAATCAATCTGGTGATATCTCAGAACATTGGGAATAGTTCTACCTCAAGACCCAGCCATACCACTCCTGGGCATTTATCTAAAAGATTCTCCACCAAACCACAAGGACATCGAATCAACGATGTTCATAGCAACTTTATTCGTAATAGCCAGAAACTGGAAACAATCCAGATGTCCTTCAATTGAAGAATGCATAAAAAAACCAAAAAAAAAAAAAACCAACTGTGGTACATTTACATGATGGAATACTACTCAGCCATCAGAAACAAGGAAATCACGCAATTTGCAGCCAAATGGATGGAGCTAGAAAAGCTCATCCTGAGTGAGCTAACCCAGACCCAGAAAGATATACATGGTATGAACTCTCTTATAAGTGGACATTAGTCATGTAGTCCAGGACAACCATCCTACAACCCACAGACCCAAAGAGATAGGAAACTAGCATAACTATCCTACATGAAATTCCACCCAGCGGCGGGTCATAGACTCTGTTGCCTGTTAGTGGAATATGTTACCCTAGCTGGGCTTCTTTGTCAGGCCTTAGTGCAAGAGGAAGCTCTTAGCCCTCATGTGACTGATGAACTGAGGGAGGTTGATATGTGGGGACCCAGGAGAAGGACAAGAGGGAGAGAGGAAAGAGGGTAGGACAAGCACAGTAGGAGGGAGGGGACTGTGATGGAGATGTAACTTGAATTAATAAATAAATTAAAAAAAAAACAATTGCCTTGTACTATGAGGCCTGCTTTTTGATTGCTGCCCCTCAACAGGGCTGTAGTGTCTGGCTTCAGTGGAAGAGGAGGTGCTCAGACCTGATGCAATTTGATATGCTGGGGTGGGACAGTGGGCGGGGGGGGGGGGGGGGGGGGGGGGGGGGGGGGGGGGG
>CAJQZJ010033126.1:6722421-6736804 GCA_907164525.1 Lophiomys imhausi | reverse complement strand
CACACACACACACACACACACACACACACACACACACACACACACACTCCTCTTAAAAAATGGAAATTTCCCCAGGAATCTCATGCTGGAAAAAGGAAGAGATACCAGCCCCTGAGCCATAACTGTCTCTTGAGATTTCACGCTCTCTAAGGACTCATTAGACCACCTTACAGGAGCAAGATTGAAGCCCAGCCAGTGGTGGTCAGGACCACACCTTGACTGCTTAGATGTACATTTCTGTGGTGCTCAATTTAAACTTTGGTCTCATTTCAGGAGCCCAAAGATGGAGTGTTCACTGGTTCTCTGTATCTTTTCTCAGTGTGGAACACTGAATAAGTTTCCTTTTTCCTTTTTTCTGCTCTCCATTATTAGACTGTTTTTATTGGTTTATAGAAGACAAGTGGTCAGTCCTGTCTTGGGGCACAAGTTGTGACCTCATGTTCAGCAACAATCCTACCACCCCTTAAATAGCATTTTTAATCATATGTCTTTTTATAGAACAATGCAATTCAAATTAATGAAGAAAACTGTAAAAAAAAAAAAGCTTAATTATTTTTTAAAAAGAAAGATGTGAAGATTAACAGTAAGAAGGCAGAAGAGAAGGCCTGGACACAACTAAGTGCTTATTTAAAATACCTTGAGATTTTGTTCATGAGAATGCGTTTTAAAAGTCATATATTTCTACTTATACAGCGCTGAGGCTAGTGGACAGAGCTTGAGGTTATTGACTGATCAGATGAGGGTTCAAGGGTCATCGACGTGCTCAGAGCCCTGAGCAGAAGGCAATTTCATGTTGTCAGTTCTCCATGAAACTTTGGAGCTGGCCCACATCACTGAGGTCCTGAAGCCTCAGGACATCACAAGACTCACTTCAAGTTGAGGAGAGAAGAGAAGAAGTAGTCTTGTCTTGTTAGATTTTTAAGTATCTTTTTAAAAACAAGAGCTTACAAAAGAAGAGGCAAGCCCCTACCAGGCCCTCTCCCACTAGGCCTGGTTCTAAGGCAAATCAGCAATTTCTAACGCCTGCTAACACCCTCCGAAGGCTCCAAGTGCACTCTGGGTTTGGGGTTACTGCTTTGTGTACATTTGACCTGTCCGCTCATGTCACTGAACTGTGCTAGACCTGGACTTTAGGTCACTGACCTATAAGCAAATAGATAGTGTTCTAGAAAAAGCCTGATTTTTGTTCAATGTTTTATTACGATGAAAGCTGAACTTGGGGAAGGGGTGTACAACCCTGACTTTAAACACTGGGGTCTACCTTCTTCTGGCTTCCTTAAATTCACACTGAGAGGTAAGTGATTTGCATTTGCCTGTAGCATTTTAAGTCTCTGTTTTCCAAATCTCAGTTTATGGGGGTTGTTTTTCAGATTTACCAAAAGCTCATTATTGCCATATGAAGATGCATGACTGATTTCTTGATAGTGTGTGAGGGAGGGCTGGTGACTATCTTACAGCTGTGCTATTTTGTATATCAGTCGTCTCAAAAATGTGTGTGCATGGTAAAAATGGGTGAATAATAGATTGAAAAAGAGATCACCCAAGGTAAAAATGCCAGAAAACTGCTTTTTAAACTTGGTGCTATAAGAGTGTGATCCTGTTTGAACTAATAATCACAAAACCCCAAGCCTTATCAGAGATTTTAAAATATTACTTTATTCTTTTCTTGCTTGAAATCCTTTATTAGCTTCCACTGTTCTTGGGATAAAGCCCCAAATTCCAAGTGTTAAAGATCACAAGGAACCAAGGGACCAATAGCTGTTCCAGAGGTGCCCTGTACTCCGCAAACCCACTGGTGTTCATCAGCTCCTGCCTGTTCTGTCTCTGGGGTCTGGGACTTCCATGTGCTCATGCCTCCCCTCCCCTCTTCTCTTGTCTATTTTGGGTTTCTCTCCAGGACAAAATCACAGTGAATGTGCTCATTCCAGAGGCTTCCCAAACTAGTACCCATGCTTCCCCTTCACCTGTGGTCATCACACTTGCAATTTTTGTGACTCTATCACTGTCTTCTGTTTACTCCCGCGGGAGCTACACAATGGTGAACCTGGTCACAAGGCTGATGCTCTAGACAATATTTTAGTTGAAAAATAGCATATCTGAGAATTTTCTCACTGTTCTGAACTGATTTCATGGTACTGGAATGGGAGGGCACACAGTGCAGAAGGATTTTCTGTAAAGGGCCAGAGAGTAAATACAGTGAGGGACAGTCACTTTATGTCAGAGATACTCAGCAATGCAACTAAAGATGATTTAAAAAAAAAAAGAATGAGTGTAATGACTATATTCCAATAAAATCGTGATGGAGAGAGAGAGAGAGAGAGAGAGAGAGAGAGAGAGAGAGGCAGAGGGCTGGTTGTTTGCAGTAGGACTGTAGGATTCTTCACTTTGAAACCAGCTCTGAGAGTTAGTTACTCCTCCCTGCCTCCCTCCCCCCCCCCCCCCCCCCCCCCCTTCCTCTCTTCAATACCCATCCTCAGTTGTTATTGTGGACCAGGCCCTTAGATGAGTTCAGCTCATTCATCTGCTGCTCTAGCCTGGTATTTCTATGGAGCCACAGTGCACCTTGGCCACCATGTGGCACCCACAAGAAAGTAGTGGACATTGACTTTTTGAGCTTCCAGGATCTTTGCCCTGCACCCACATGGCACCCAGGACCCTATGTTTGTCTCTTTCCTCTGGAGTGTCTGCAAGGCCCCTTGTTCAGACCCTTCTGTGGATGCTATCATGCCCTCGATTCTTCCAGGCAATCTGAGTAGATGCTGGTCTCCACCCTTCTGCTCAACAGTGGTCTTCCACAGGCTGATGCTAATGCTCTAAGAAAACAAGAAAAATCGATGCTGGGCTTACCAGTTATGATCAGAGGGCTGACCTTCAGTGTTTGGTTCTGAGTTGATAAGATTCCAGCTTTTATCAAAAGATAAAAGTCATTCTAGTCGAACAGAGGCTTGTCTATAGTAGGCTAAATGCCACATGTCATGGAACAGAGAAGGGCTGATTATGCATTATAAGTTATTAGCTGAGAAAGTAGGATTCAGAGGCATTGTGGCTACTTCTGTTGATAAGGAAATAAATAAACAACAAAACAAAACCCCCAAATCAAACCCCCTTAGAGGGGTTTTGTTTTTTTGTTTATTTATTTCTATTTATCATTGGAAACCGGATTTCTACCACATTGCTAGGGTTTCAGAGACTAGCAGAGACACCCCCTGGGTTTGCTGCAAGCCTTTTCCAGGATCTTTCCTAAGTCAGCCAATGGGTGAGGACATGGTCTTACACAGATTGGTCGCATTCTACATTGTAATGGTATGAGGCAATCTGTCGAACACCCAATTCTAAAACACTTTTATTTTTAGAATTTTAGAACTTTTCCTGGGGAAGATCACAGACAAGATCTTCAGTTATTCTTTCTACTAATTTTCAGTTTTCAGTGCACTTTCCCCACACCTAGTGTTATAAATTCTTTGGTGTCTTTGTGACCTGAAGTCGTTAAAATTTTCAGCACAATGGTTTTCAAACATCATGGCTGCCCTGGCTGAGCTGCCCAGAAATCATGGTGGCACCTTCCAGTTCTCACAGAAAAACCCCTTTGGCTCTGGAGACATGTGTCTTGTGAAACATGTCAAGAAGAGCCTAGGACTATGCAGTTCAGAGTGATGGTGAAAAAAGAATGAGAAAACCATTCTCTGACATTCAGTAGCTTGCCTATCACTTCAGTTAAGCTCTGTAATTCTCCAGTTAAACACAAGCAGTCTCGCAGCATTAACCTCAGACTTGCTCTGGAAACATACATAAGAAAGTGAAATAATTCAAGAACAGTTAAAACTCCAATACCTTCAGTATCTGCTGTGACACCACCCCACCCCACCAGGCTCCAGTGGGGTGTTGCAGTAGAATGGTCACACAGATGGCCTGGTTAAACTAAACAGTCACACAATGCAACATGAAGTTATGAATCTGGGAAAGGGAAGGTAGAGATTGATAGGGATGGGAAGGAGCTCAGAGAGGCTAGGGAGAGAGAGGGTGAGAGAGAAAGAGGGAGAAAAGGAAAGAGTGAAGGAGAGAGAGGGAGAGAGGGGGAAGGGAGAGGAAGAGGGAGAGGGAGAGAGAAAGAGAGAGAGAGAGAGAGAGAGAGAGAGAGAGAGAGAGAGAGAGAAAGGGGGAGGGAGAGAGGACTTTTTTCAATCTATACTTTTCCTGGATACTCTTAGTTATTTCATTTAGTCTGTATTACTTCTGGACTCATTCTCTTTTTCGTTTGTATTTTCTTCGAGCTTTTGGTTACAAAACATGCTGTAGTAAACATGCTAATACACGTCTTTGCATGGATCTCATATGATATGAGTTTGAGTCTAGGCTCCATCAGTTGCTAACCTGTGTTCTTAAGCACGTAGCTTAATTCTTTCCTGCCTTACAGCCAGTGTCTAGAAAATGTGGAAAGAGGTAGTTTCCATCTCAGGAGACAAGGACTTATTCATTTGGTTTTCGTTGTTGTTGTTGCTTTTTTTTTTTTTTTCTGAGACAGAATTTCTCTGAGTAACCATGGCTGTCCTAGAACTTGCTCTGTAGACCAGGCTGGCCTCGAACTCGCAGAGATCCACCTGACTCTGCTTCCCAAGTTCTGGGATTAAAGGTAGGCACTGCCTCACCACTACCACTACCCTGCTGAGACAAGAATTTAAGGATTTGTTTGTTTGTTTTTATCTTTTCCTTGAAACACCTGAGAGTGTATGTTCAGTTTCCTTCTACCATTCGGGTTCTGGGGATCCAACTAGGATTGTCAGGCTTGGTGGCAAGCATCTTTAGCTCCGGAGACTTTTCTTCAGCCTCTCTTGAAGGATTTACAGTCAAGACAGATGTAAAAAAAAAAAAAAAAAAAAATCCCTGGCATATACTAAATGCCATTTCAGTTTTAAATGTTTTTAAAATTATTAGGAAAAATAACAGAATAGGATGCTCTACAATGTATCATTAACATATTTAGTCTTTCTCATTATTTCCAATTTGCTCTCCAAAGCTATTCAATCAGCTTATATTTTCATTAGCTGTACCAAGGAGAACTGTCCCTCTGCCCTCACAGCCCTTTGTACTATTGGAGTTTAGCCCATGACTGTATTTTGGCTAGTGGTTTTAGTACCTATTCCTGATCATGACCCAAAATTTCTTTGTTGTGTTTGCAAAACTTTGTTTTTTTTTCCTTCCACTTTATAGGTCTTCTAAATCCAGGAACAGATATTAATTGTATCAAATAAAATTTTTGAATCTATTAAAATGATCACTTGTCTTACTAAAGAACCACTATATGCTCCAGACTAGTCTTGTTTCATTGCATTTTGTAAGCTACATTTAGTGTATCTTAGCTCTTTAAAATCAATTTTCTTGTATGTCTATTTTTCCCCTTACAACATTTTCTCTCTCTGATTTCTATATTGAAGTTGCCTCATGAAATAGGTTGAGTAGCTTTCGTACTTTACTAATAATAAAACAATTGATAGTGTTCATTCAGCAGCACATATGCTAAAATGAAAACAGTGCCGAGAGTTTAGAATTGCCCCTGAGCAAGGATGACATGCAAATTTGTGAAACATTCCATATTTTTGATGACTTTTTTCTTTATTTCTTGTATTTTTATTTCATATAATGTACAGTTAACTAAAACATAAAGGTTCTTTTAAAAATCTATAAATAAAAAGCCAATTTATATGCAGTATTAGAATCACTCAGCCTTTGGAGTTTTGGTAGAACTCGTCTATGCTATTAATTAAACCTATTAGGTTTTTGTTTTGGCGGGGGAGGGGATTGGAGGTTTTCTTCTGAACAAAATGTGACAGTTCCTACATTTTCTACAAAATCAGTTTCATCCTGGTTTTCAAGTTTATTTCCATAAAGTTACTCACAGTATTTGATTATGATTAAAAAATTTTCTGTCTGTATCTGCCTATTTGTTTTTTTTTTTTTTTTTGGTTTTTCGAGACAGGGTTTCTCTGTGTATCTCTGGCTGTCCTGGACTCGCTTTGTAGACCAGGCTGGCCTCGAACTCACAGAGATCCGCCTGCCTCTGCCTCCCGAGTGCTGGGATTAAAGGCGTGCGCCACCATGCCCGGCTTTCTTTTTTTTTTTTTTTTGAGATGCTTTGTTGAACTCTGTCTGGTCTTTGTTTATCTGAAAAGAACAGCTTTTAAATTTTTCTGTCCTCTTCACTTTTTAAAAAACCTAAAAAAAGTCTTATTAATTTTAAAATCCTTTTTTCTCCTTTGTTACTCTGAGATTTAAACCCAGGGCCTCTACCTGATAGGCAAGTGCTCTGTCATGGGGTGTAATCCACAGCCCCTTAACTTTGTTTTTGAAAGCATCTTAAGAAGAATGATATTCATTCATTGATCTTTTAAAAAATTAAGTGCCAAGAAACCAAATAATCCAATCAAAAAATGGGGAACAGAGCCAAACAGAGAATTCACAAAGGAGGAATCCTTAATGGGGGTTCCTGAGAGACACTTGAAGAAATGCTCAACATCCTTAATCAACACAGAAATGCAACTCAAGATAATTCTGAGATTCCATCTCACACCTGTCAGAATGGCTAAGATCAAAAACTCACATGACAGCACATGCTGGTGAGGGTGTGGAGAAAAAGGAACACTCCTCCATTGCTGGTGGGAGTGCAGGCTTGTGCAACCACTATGGAAATCAGTCTGGCTATATCTTAGAAAACTTGGAATAGCTCTACCTCAAGACCCAGCCATACCACTTCTGGGTATACACCCAAATGATTGATTCCTTACCAAATCACAAGGAAGTTGCCTCATCTATGTTCATAGCAGCCTTATTTGTAATAGCTAGAAACTGGAAACAACCCAGATGTCCCTCAACAGAGGAATGGATAAAACAAAACAAAACTATGGTACATCTATACAATGGAATACTACTCAGCCATCAGAAACAATGAAATTATGCAATTCACAGCCAAATGGATAGAACTAGAGAAGCTCATCCTGAGTGAGCTAACCCAGACTCAGAAAGATGCACATGACATCTATTCACTTGTAATTGGATTTTAGCCATATAGTACAGGATAACTGTACTACAACTAATGCACCAAAGGGAACAGGAACATAGATTTTGTTACCTGTCAATGAGACACTTTGCCCTAGTGATGCTGCCTTGTAAGCCCCCAGTGTATGAGGAGGCTCTTGGCTCTCATATGACTGCTGAACTGGGGCTGGGGACTGTTATGTAGGGACACTCTACTCCGCAGGAGTGGGTTGGAAGGGATGGGGGTAGAGGGTGGGAGGGTGAGACTGGGAGGGGTTGAAAGAGGGTACTGTGATGAAGTAATAAATAAACATAAAAAAGAAATATACACCCAGAGGGTGGGGAGGGTGTTTCTCCGCCCCCCCTTTTTTCAGTTATTTGAAGGACAACTGAAAACACTGTTATTTAGGGGAAGAGATTACAAGTTGTTAAATGGTCCTGTTTAATGGGTTTTGGAGGTTAGACCCAGGGTATTCCTTCTTTCCCTTTTCTGTATCCTTCTTTATCTCCTATGTAGGAATGCACGGACGAGAGAAAAATCGAGACACAGCACAGGAAGGATCAAGAAGAAAGGTCACATTATTGAATATGCCCTTATACCCTTGTATATTGATACAAAATTAATAGTATATTTGGCTAAAGTGGTATTGACCATTGTTTATTGTGCAAAAATAAGATCGTATTGGTCTACGTCAGTATTGATATTTGTATATTGATACAAAACTAAGATTATAGTTGGCCACAATGGTATTGACCCTTGTATATGGACGCAATATTAAGATTGTATTGGGCCGCATAGGCATTGATCTTTGTATATTGATACAAAATTAAGAGTATATTTAGCCACATTTGAATAGATCTTTGTATATTGATACAAAATTTAAGGTAACGCTTCCTAATGGTATCGTACTTAGAGATACTTAAAAATGAAATGTGAAGTTCTGGCCTCTTGATACCAATCGTCTTAAACTGTTTAGGATAGTTAAGAAAAACAAACTCCTAGTCATGCATGCATGTCACCTTGTTAGCTACTAAGACAGTCTATCACAGATATTCTCTATGCTACTCAGTAATCAAATTGTTAAGAGACAAGCAACATTTGCTTATCTAAATACAAGAGATAGATAGGGCATCTTCAAAAACCCCAAGAGATCTGCAGAATATGGCATTCAAAGATGTGGTCTTAAATTAAGATTTTTTTTTGATATCGTGACATATCAGCTCCTGACAGCACCCCCTATTCTACTCCAAGTAGAAGAAGAGCATCGAAGAATCTCCAATGTGAGATGGTTGAATTAGTGGCAAGCCTATCTCTTGACATGTAAAAACTCCTTGCTTCAACTGCAGACAGACTGCTGTCCAAAAAGGACAAAACTTGGTAGCAGGGAAGTCGACAGCCTAGCTCTGCCAAGACAGGGTAGGTTAGTCCTTCACAATCCCTGCTCTACAATAAATGTCTGTCAGAGAAACAGGACCAAAAGGCTGAAGACTGATGCTGGAATGTATGGAGAGAAAATGGGAACTGTCCAGGTAGTCACTGGTTTGTCATTTCTTAGTATTGGAAGCTGCAGGCCCTGCACTTCCTATACAATCAGATATATTTATCCTTCTCAGCTCTCTGAGGTGGTTGAAGAATAGACAGCTTGAGTCTCATAGCTAAATTTTGAGTTGTTTAGGAATCAAGAGGGCGTTCTAGATCTAAGAAGATGGTTATAATAGTGATGCAAGTTAGTATGAAAACTAAGTCAGTTATAGAACTTTAAACTCATGGAGATGGTTAGAAGGTAGAAGGTTAAAGTCAGGGGCCAAATATGTATGAACTGGACATTGGGAAGGTATACTGGGCCATTTAACTCTCATAAATGTGGCATATTTAATTCTGCTGTTTTGTATAGAATTTACTGTTATAAGAGAAAAAACATTTGTTGGAATGAAAAGACAAGCTGTTGGGGGGGGGAAGAGGGTGGAAGGGTGGGACAGGAAGGGGGAATAGGGAAGGGTTTGCGACTGAGATGTAACTTGAAAAAAAATAAAGTACTTATAAAAAAAAAGAAATATACAAAAAATTAAGTGCATTTATGATTACAACTAAATTTTTGATGTCTTCTTAGCTGGATTTCACAGCTTTTCTGTCTTTATTATCATGGTCTACGTATTTTCATGCTCATTGTGAGTTCATCTTGAGCATGCTTGCATGTTTCAATACACACATTTTATTTTATTGAATACAAATGTATATATTTTACTAGTGTTTAATATTTTATTTTTTAAATATTTATTTATTACTTCAGGTTACATCTCCATCACAGTGTCCTCTTTCCACCCCTCCCTTCCATCCCATTCTTCTGGAGTGGAGTGTCCCTAATTATAGTCCCCCACCCCAGTTCAGCAGTCATATGAGGGCCACAAAGGAGGAATCTCTAAGGGCTGAGAGACACTTGAAGAAATGCTCAGCATCATTAATCATCAGAGAAATGCAACTCAAGACGACTCTGAGATTCCATCTCACACCTGTCAGAATGGCTAAGATCAAAAGCTCAAATGACAGCACATAATGGAGAGGGTGTGGAGAAAGGGGAACCCTCCTCCATTATGGTGGGAGTACAGGCTTGTGCAACTACTATGAAGGTCAGTCTCACGATATCATAGAAAACTTGGAATAGCTCTGCCTTGGGGCCATACCACTTCTGGGTATACACCCAAATGACTCCTCACTGAATCACAAGGAAGTTTCCTCATCTATGTTCATAGCAGCCTTATTTGTAATAGCTAGAAACTGGAAACAACCCAGATGTCCCTCAACCGAAGAATGGATTAAAAAACTGTGGTATATCTACACCATGGAATACTACTCAGTTATCAGAAACAATGAAATCATGCAGTTTGCAGCCAAATGGATGGAACTAGAGAAGCTCATCCTGAGTGAGCTAACCCAGACCCAGAAAGATGCACATGGCATCTATTCACTTATAGTTGGATTTTAGCCATATAGTACAGGATAACTATACTATAACCAATGTATCAAAGGGAACATGAACGTAAAATTTTTTCCTGTCAATCTTTTATTTCTTACTCAGTGGCATTGATATCAGAATGTATGCTAAAAGTTACATATAGAAATATATATTATTAAACCAGGTATGGTGGAACACCACTTTAATCCCAGCACTTAGGAGGCAGAGGCAGGCTGATCTCTGTGAGTTTGAGGCTAGCCTGGTCTACAGAGTGAGTCTAGGACAGCCCATACTGTTACACAGAGAAACCCTGTCTTGAAAAACCAAATAAGAGAAAAGAAAGAAAGAAATGTATATTATCAGGGGAAGAGAAGATTATGATAAAAATATATTGTATGCAAAATTTTAAATAAAAATTAAAATATACTTATATATAGAATTTTTTTTCGAGGATTCTCTGTGTAGCCCTGGTTGTCTTGGTTAGCCTTGAACTCACAGAGATCGGCTTACCTCTGCCTCCTGTGTTCTGGGATTAAAGGTGTGTGCTGCTATGCCTGGCCAGAGTTGTGTCTTTATTTTGCGAAAAAATTTTTAAATAGTCAAATTAGGGCTGGAGAGATGACTCAGCCATTAAAGGCTAGGCTCACAACCAAAAATAATAGTCAAATTAATTTTTTTTACTTTCCTTTTGAGTTGTTTGATAGTTTTTTACATTTATATAATGAATGTTAGTGACCTTTAATCCCACTTATTTATTTCCCTCTTTCATTTCTTTCCCTCTCCTGCTGGAATCCTCAAAATTTCCACCCTACTTTTATACCTTCCTTTTCTGCATAGCCCATCTAATTTGATAAGAATTGCTTGTCAGAGTGTAGGTGGGAGTCTGCTTCCAGGAGCAAGAACAATTCATCAATGGCTATATGATTGAAGAGAATTGCTTAAAAGTATCTCAAGAAGGGGCAGGGCCTCATGGGTCCTTCCCTTGTCCATGATGAAACATGGGTGACTCCAGCAGACAACTCGCAGTCTCAGTGAGTTCATGAGTCCAATGGTTGTATCACACCCAGACGTTATCATGTTTGCTACCCGTTCCCCCATCCTCTGGTTCTTACATTGTTTCTGCTCCCTCTCCTATGGTGTTCCCTGGGCCTTGGAGGGGTGATACAGTTTTCCAAACTAGGGCCAAACACTCTTGGACCTTTGGTCTGTTATGGGTTTCTGTGTTAAACACTGCCCAGAAGCTTCTCTGATGAAGATGGCATAGCACTTATCTGTGGGTATAAACGAGTATTTGGAAGAAGGCTTAACAACATGACGACAATTTAACAATATAGTAGCGGGAGTTCTCCACTGTTGCCCACGACCTCCTCAGCTATGGGCTCTTGACTAGGTTTACAGAACCAAGCATACATGATCTCCTGTGAAGTGGACCTCAAATTCAACCAGAGAGAAGTTGGCTGTCCATATAATAGTCATGCCATTGTTGCACAAAAAGGATGCATTTTGTCTCACAGATCTTTACTATAACTTGCATGGTCCTCAGCTATGTAATACTGCTAATAACTCTTCTCCAGCAACTTATGTAGTGCCTCTAGTATATATAAAAACTTGGTGTATGGAGGAAGCCTTTAGCTCACTTCACCTTAATTTATCTATGTCTTGTGAAATAGTCAATTTTTATAGATATGACAAATGTAACTTAAATGTATTTCTTATTTTCAGATTCCATACATTGGTGTTAAGTAAGAACTTATCAAAACTCCTTAATGTGATAGTTTATTGCCAACATAACTAGATACTGATTCACCCATCAGATAAGGCCCTGGGCCTATCAGTGAGGAGGGAATTGTCTAGATTCATTATTCTCTGCTTATGCCTATGAAGAACTTTTTTGGTCAGGTTAGTTGAAATGGGCAGACCCATTCTAAATGAGGGTGGCACCGCTTGGTGGTCTTGGATTCCAAACTACATAAGGATGAGAAAGCTAGCTAACATCACCACTCATCCGTCTCTGTTTCTCTACTGTGGGATTTTTCACCTTGAATGTTGTGTGTGCATGTTAACAGCCTGTGGGAGGTATAATGTACCTAGCACAGAGTTCATCTGAATCTTTACAATACACTAGTTCTTAGTATATTGATAGATTATGCAATCTCCTCTGTAATTCAGTATTTGATTTTTTTTCCTCACCCCCAGCAGAACCTTGTCTCCATTTCCAGTTACCTTTTTTGATCTCCCTTCTACAAATGTTCCAGGCTTAGACCATTACTTACTGTCTCTATTGGTTGGCCATACTGGACATTTCATAAACAAACATGTATACAGAGATAATATACAGGGGAAGAGAGTGTCACCACGGTCTTCATTCACTGAGTCTAATTTTTAGGTTTATCCTAGTAGTTTTAATCAGATGTTCATCTATAGATACCTTTCATAATTACTGGAACATTTTGTTCCACAGTTATACTTGTGAGAATGAGCCTAACACTTTTCATCTCACAGTAAAGATCTTATCTTATTATGTCATTGTTTTAATTTTTGTCCCTTTGAAAGATAGCAGACCGAACTCTACTTGTGACTTGATGGACTGCACCGAGGTATTTTACTAGTTCTTGTGTTCACATTTCGTTCTTTTTCGTGGTCCTTTCTAAATATTCTGTTCTTCTGAGGTACATCCTGTAATGGCTGCTTGGGCTTGTGAACTCTCTTGGTTCTCAATGTCACGATATAGACAGAATGATTTTTTTTTTTTTGACCCAGGGTAAATCATTAGATTAAAAGTTATTTTTCCTTAGCACTTTGAAGGTGGTTTTCTGCTATTTTCAGTATCTGTTACAGATAACATAGTATCTGTCAGTCTTTTATTTTCACAGATTATTTTCACAGTCTTTTATTTTCACAGTAATATATTTCACAGATTTGAGGACAGGTGGTAGATATTCTTGATACTCCACTCTTTTGATATAAATTGTCTATTGATTGATCCTTTTTAATGCTGATCAGCTCTCAAGACAGCTGTTGTTGCTGTAAGAAAATACCTCTCACAAGAAACTTAAAAAGAAGAAAGGTTAATTTTGGCTCATGGTTTTGGCTAACTCTATATCTTGAGGCCTGAGGCAAGGCTGAATATCATGGTGGTGGGAGTCAGTGAAGGATGAGACTTCTCATCCTGTAGTTACTAAGAAACAAAGAAAGAGACATGAAGGACCTGGGACATGCTCCCAGAGAATCACCTTCTATGGTTCCATCCTCTTACATTAGCATATTCAAATTCTGGATTTAGAAATGGATTAATCCACGTATGAAGACAGAATCCTCACTACCTAATCATTTCCCCAAAAGCCCCATTACTGAACACTGCTTTGCATTGGGGACCAGGCCTTCAAGGCACTCATGACACAGCATAAAGTAAGTATACTGTTAGTCATGTCACTGCTTTTAGAAAATTACTAGCAATCATGTCTTCAATCATTGTTTCTGTCATTTCCATCCTCTATGATTCCAATTAGGTGAGGTTGGAAGCTTTTCACAAGTCCACCTTCAACTTTTTTATTTGTATAATATCCAGATATAATTATATACATACATATATGTATGTATGTGTATATATCACATATTGAAACCCAACTTTTAAAAATTATTAAACACTTATTTATTAATAACTATATTCACTTATAACAAATATAAACACTTAACTACTAACCTTATGAATGACTACAACCCCTTTCCTAATCATTAAACTTATTGATAACTATTACAACTATTTTTATAATCTTTTAAAAGGATACAGTCTCTGGGGCAGGTCCTCAGTCATCAGGAACACAGCCTTTGTGGTAGACCCTTAGCAGTCTTTCTTCTGGAATATCTCAGACATAGTTCCATCAGGGTAAATTGACTATGGTGACTTCACATTAAATAAGGCTTGAGGCTTTTTTCTCTCTGGGAGACCTCAGCCATCTGTAGGCCAACTTATTTCCTTTGTATCAGGAACTCTGCCACTCTGCCTCAGTCTTTAAAGCTGGCCACAGTTCTGTTCAGGCCACTGTTTGGACAGGTCAAACCCCTCTAGGCAAAAGCTGAGCCACAGGGTTTAGTCCTTGGCCTTTTGCTGTCTTGCTGAGGCTTTCTCTGCTCACCAGCTTCTTTCTGCCTCAGGAAGATCTGGCCATCAGTCCACCAGCACTTTCTCCATCAGATGATATGTTTTCCTTTCTAGCATGAGGACTCATTGGCATTGGAGCTCTCTAGCATGCAGCTTTCTAGTATGGGGCCCTCTAGCATGGGGCCCCTAGGATGCCACTTCTTGGCTCCACCCACTTGTCCTTAAATAGGATCTCTCCTTGTTCCACCTGCTTCAGCTTAATTTGGGCTCTGCCCACTTAGCAGCTGAAAACAATGCC
>CAJQZJ010033126.1:6696434-6717421 GCA_907164525.1 Lophiomys imhausi | reverse complement strand
GGCATTGTTTTCAGCTGCTAAGTGGGCAGAGCCCAAATTAAGCTGAAACAGGTGGAACAAGGAGAGATCCTATTTAAGGACAAGTGGATGGAGCCAAGGAGTGGCATGCTAGGGGCCCCATGTTAGAGGGCCCCATGCTAGAGAGCTCTGATGCTAGTGAGTCCTCAAGCTAGAAAGAACAATGAGTAGTTTGTAGTCTAATGGAGAAAGTGCTAGTGGACTGATGGCCAGATCTCCCTGAGGCAGAAAGAAACTGGTGAGCAGAGAAAGCCTCAGCAAGACAGCAAAAGGCCAAGGACTAAACCCTGTGGCTCATCTTTTGCTTAGAGGGGTTTGACCTGTTCAAACAGTGGCCTGAACAACAGCTTTAAAGACTGAGGCAGAGTGGCAGAGTTCCTGATACAAAGGAAATAAGTTGGCCTATAGATAGCTGAGGTCTTACAGAGAGAAGTAAGCCTCAAGCCTTATTTAAGGTGAAGTCACCATAGCCAATTTACCCTGATGGATCTACGTCTGAGATATTCCAGAAGAAAGACTGCTAAATACATTGAAGGGTCTACCACAGAGACTGTGTTCCTGACAACTGAGGACCTGCCCCAGAGACTGTATCCTTCTAAAAGTTTATGATAATAGTTGTAATAGTTATCAATAGGTTTAGTGGTTAGGTCATAGGGGTTGTAGGCATTTGTAGGGTTAGTAGTTAAGTGTTTATATTTGTTATAAGTGAATATAGTTATTAATAAATAAGTGTTTAATAATTTTAAAAAGGTTGGGTTTCAGTAATTCTTTCTAGATATAGTCAAATTGACAACTGAGAAGAGCCATCACAATTCACCCCTTGTCAACTTGACATACAATCATATCTCCTTATGTCTAAATAAAAACAATAACCAGGTAATAATATTGCCTAACATGATATAACTATCCCTTGCAAATGCATTGTAAATTTAGAATAAGTGTCAATGTTGCCTGGGGAACATCTTCTCATAAGATAGACGCTTAGATGAGTGGCATCTTACCCAAGGTCACCATTGCCTTAATTCCACTTAGTATCTTTAATCTGTATATCTCCTTGGATACAGGATTTAGCTTCATTCCACTTCCTGGTGTCCCTTAAACACTTGAGTCATACATTTTGTATTTTTCTTTTCTAAGCTAGCTATGCTTCATGAGAACAGTCTTCATAAGAGTGAACCACAGGACAGAGCCTATACTAGGCTGTTTTGAGTTTCATTTCCCAGTGCAGTTAATCTAAATCTCCTCACCTTAGCCTCAGGGAGATTCTTTGGACAAGGGCAAAAAGCAGCCACATTCTTCACCCAAATATCACAAGAACAATCAATATGCAACATACTAAAATTCTTCTCTCTCTCTTTCAAGATAGGGTTTCTCTGTGCATCCTTGGCTGTCCTGGACTAACTTTGTAGACCAGGTTGGCCTTGAACTCACAGAGATCCACCTGCCTCTGCCTCCCAAGTGCTGTGATCAAAGGTGTGTGCCACCACACCCAGCAAAATTCTTCTCTTTTGAAACTTCTTGAGCCAGGCCCTCACAATTCAAATCTACTTTAGCACCACTGTCTTCCATGCGTCTACTAATGTGGCCCATTAAGCCCAACTCAAAGCATTCTACTGCTTTCCTAATCCCAAATCACATTCCTCCAAACAACAGCATGGTCAGGCCTATCACAACAATACCTCTGTCCCTGGTACCAACCTCTGTCTTAGTTAGGGTTATATTGCTGTGAAGAGACTCCATGACCAAGACAACTCTTATAAAGGCAAACATTTATTGGTGCTGGTTTACAGTTTCAGAGATTTAGTCCATTATAATCACGGTGGGAAGCTTGGCAGCACGCAGGCAGACATGGTGCTGGAGGAGCTGAGAATTCTACATCTTGATCCAAAGGCAGCTAGAAGGAGACTCTTGACCACTTTTGTTAAAGAGAAAATATATAATAATTGCAACAACTGTTTTATTTTATAGGGTTGTTGAGTGCAGATTGCAGATACTATGTCTGACTCGGTAATTCTTCGCAGTGTGAAGAAATTTGGAGAGGATAATCATGCTTTTGAATCAGATGGATCATGTAAGTGGCCTTTGAATTCCCTTGAGTCTTGTGCAAAGAAAAGTAAACACAAAAGTGAGACAAACCTAGTGAGGTTTCAAGAGGTAGAGAGAAATCAGCTACAACATGTGGAACTATTATTGGGCATGTGCCTGACATATAACCGAAGGTGTTTCTCTAGAATTTGTGCAATGTCACATCTGAAAGCTCCGTGTTGGAGTGTACAATGTGTGAGTGAGTGAGTGGAAGCATTTCTCATGAGCACCTCCTTCCTAGGTAGAGTACAGCTGTTTAGCACTGATCATAGTAATTTTTGCCCCACATCATTACTGATCATTGGCAACATTAATTGTTAAGGGTTTCTGCTCCTTAAACAGGCCATACCAATAGTCTCCTGGCAAGAATGAAATAGTATGAGGGGACTCTGCCTCATTAGTCCCTAGCATGTTGTGAGCACAGAGTCTAAGCTGCCACTCATTGATTAAATCATATGATTCTATATTTTACAGATAGAGAAATTTAGACTTCCCTAACTTCTTAAAAGTTGGCAAAAATCACATGAGTAATGATTGATGGAATCATGATTCTAATCCAGTTTTCCAATTCTCCAGTCCTGTATCCACACTGTAATGTCTCTTTAGTCCTACTGCAACTGTACTAAATATGTCATTGGGACCAGGAAATGATGGCCATGGTAACAAGTATTCCTTAGAGTTCTTTTCTCTTTGGCTTCCTTATGTTCCTGTAGACATCCACTTCCATTTCCTATCAATATTTGCTCTACATGTACTGACAAAAATAACACGTAGCACCATCTTGTGGATTCCGATGGTGATGAAGAACTAAAGACATCTTACAGTTATCTGTGATCTATTAAATAGACAAATTTTGATGTTTCTAAGGAATCAAACAATAAACTAATTTCCACTTAAAATAATCATATTCACTTCAGCAAATTTAGAAATAGTGATTTCCATCAGGCACGGGGGCTAACATCTGTAATTCCAGCCCTTAGGAGACTGAAACAGGAGAATTGCCATGAGTCTGAGTTTGAGGCCACTCTGGGCTTCATAATTCCCAGGTCAGTTTGCATTACAGATGGACAGAGAGAGAGAGAGAGAGAGAGAGAGAGAGAGAGAGAGAGAGATCCTGTCTCAAAAAGAAAAAAGAAACTTCCTTTTGATAATTCAGAAAATTGCAAATATTTTATGATCTGGAGAAAAATCCAAATATATAGTCAAGGCAGCAGGAGGGAGGGAGAGGAGGAGGGAAAGAGGTAGAAGTGCTAGAGAATGAGAGAGAAAGGCACAATTTATTTATAATATTTTCTGAACTATGAACTTCATAGAAATGCTTTTGATTGACTAATGATTATGGCTGTGTTGCATTTTGGCATGATTGTTGACCTCTATATGCATTGTTTTCATCCTGACAGATAACAATGACAAGAAATCAAGGTGAGTGACCATTTCAACAGCATAGCATCTTCTGTAGAATGATTTCAGAATATTCCTATAAATACAGAGCAGAGTATTTTCATACACATTACTTACCATGAATGAAGTATACAATACTTTCTTCTTCTTTCTTTGTTTTTGGCTTTGATTTTTTGTTTTTGTTTGTTTGTTTGTTTTCAAGACAGGGTTTCTCTGTGTAACCTTGACTGTCCTGTACTCACTTTGTAGACCAGGCTGGCCTTGAACTCACAGAGATCCATACCTGCCTCTGCCTCCCAAGTGCTGGGATTAAGGGCACACAGAACCACTGCCTGGCTGGTTTCTTTCTTCTCTTTAAAGCGGTGTGGGGTAGCCCTTCCTGATTATGCCACACTTCCTCCCTTGCATCCCAGTCCGCCACAGACCTTCTAACCCAAACAAACAGGAATGAGTTTCCTCTCTAGATCATAAGTGTAATTTCCTGAGTGCAAGGAGGTCCTTAAACTTCGTGCACCCCCACCCCCCTCCTCCAAGAGGTGACTAATAGAACCTAAAATTGAATTCTTGGAGCTTTCTCTTCGGCAGTCAAGTTTGAGTTCACACATAAGCCTGTGTTGAGGCACTATTAGATGAGTCTGCATTAGAGCAGAGGCACAGGTGAGTTCCGCGCATGGATGACAACAGAGATTGACTTAAGAAGCCTGAACTATTTCAGGACTGAGGAAGGTGGCAGGAGTGGTAACATTAGCAGGGTGCTAGAAGGAAAAGGTGACCCAGGTCTCCGGTGTCCCATTGGAAGTGCAGGAAAGAAACAGATGGTAAAACCCCCTCAACTCGAGAAGGATGTTTCATTTTTTTCATACAATATATTTTGATCATATTTTTCCCCTCCAAATCTTACCAAGCCCTCCCCATTTCCCTACCCACTCAACTTTATGTTCATGTTCTCTCTGTCTCTGTCTCTCTCTTTTCTCTTAAAAAACAAACAAACAAACAAAACAAAAATGAAAATCAAAACAAACAAACAAAAAAAAAAAACCCCAGGACAAAGAATGTCAAAACAAAATAAAAGGAATCAAAAAGCCCCCAACAAGCAAACAGTCATGGAATTAATTTTGTGTTAGTCAACTATTCCTGGGCATGAAGCCTGCTCTGGAATGTGGTCAATGTACTCAGTGATACTCCATTGGAGAAAATGGATTTTCCTTTTGCAGTAGGTATCGGTTACAATAGCTTCTTGGTTGAGGTGGAGACCTTGTGTCCATTTCTTCCTCTCAGTGCTGAGACTCTGGCTTGAAGCTGTGCAGGTCTTGGGTATGATTCCCTGGAGTCTTCCATCACCTCTGGCTCTTACAATCTTCCTGCCTCCTCTTTTGCATAAATTCCTGAGCCTGGAGAGTAGGGCTTTGATGAAGACATCTCATTTAGGGTCGGGTGCTCCAAATTCTCTTTCTCTGCAGGTTTTCCAGTTTTGGGTCTCTGTGTTAGTTCCAATCTACTGCAGGAAGAAACTTCTCTGATGGGGGTTAATGATGCTCTGATCTATAGGTAGAGAAATATGTCATTAGGAGTCATTTTATTGCTGTGTTCCTTTAGCAGAGTAATAGTAGTAAATTTCCACCTAGGCTCATGAGGAGGGTATATTAATGGGGAGCTAGAATAAGCATTATAAATTTAGAAAACATATTGTATGATAGCTACTGAGAGTGTATAACTTTGTTTTTCTTAAAAAAAAGAGTAAATTGGAGATAAAGATATAAAATGGAATGCATGGGGCAGGGCAGATGTTATTGAAATCTTAACAATCTTGGCTAGAGAAGGCCGTGTTGAGGAGATGTAGGAGACTTGGAGTGAGAGTCTGAAGTTAGAGTAATAGTCCATCATGGGTAGCTAAGATAGGACATTTTGGAAGGAAGCACATTTGACAAAGAAAAATGGGTGGATGACTGGTTTCATGAGAACTAGAATATATATGTGTACACACACACACACACACACACACACACACACACACACTCAACACACACACACACATACACACACACACACACACACACACACACACACACACACACACACTATCTCCTGCTTTGCTCATTAGTGTTGGCTATATACACATGGGTCTAGGGTTGAGTACTGGAGTATGGGCAATCTATTATGGTTCTTGTTCCCAAAGAAAATGTAGTGCACCCCCCCCCCTTTAGCTGCTATTGACTGTCTGTAGCTCCTCAACTAGGTGTGGGGCCTTGTGAACACTTCCGCTACCCATGCCGAATGTTGACTTGTATGGATGCAAGTGCAGGTCTTATCCAGGCACCGACAACTGTTGAGAGTTCATGTGTGCAAAATACATTAAAATTCTGGTTTGGCCAGAATTTCCCAGCCAGAGGGGAAATTCCTAGTTTTTAAAGAATGACTCAAAAGCACTGTGTAGGGAGAATTTCTCATAAGTTTTGGAAACACAACCTTTAAATACCTATTTTTGTCATCAGGTTACAAGATAAGAAGAAAGGCGAAGACATTCAAGTTGGCTTCTTTGAACTGGTAATACAACTGTGCTGATTTATTTGGTTGATTTTGCAACTGTGAATTATTCCTACAATGGAAGGAGTGCCAACTTCTTAGTCACCCTGGCGGGACTTAACTCTAGTGACCAGCCATGCAGGCATGAGCTTTAGCTGTGTGGTAACATGCTGAATAGTGATTAGAAATTCAATGTTCAGTAAACACACAAATCATGTCCAATATTAGCATAGCCTCTTGGAATAGAATCAGTGAACTCACAATTATAATTTTAATAAGGACAATCTTCACAATAACTCCCAAAGCAAACCAAGATCATATAGCCATTCTTATGAGAAGTCTTTAGAAATTCCATAGCTTAGGTATCCACCACAAATTTGTACAGGATGAAGTCTTTTCGTTTCTTTCTTTCTTATTGTGGTTTTTCAAAACTGGGTTTTTCTGTAGCCTTGGCTGTCCTGGAACTTACTCTGTAGACCAGGCTGGCCTCAAACTCAGAGATCTGCCTGCTTGTGCCTCCTGAGTACTGGGATTAAAGGGGTGCACCACCATCACCCAGTTTAGGATGGAGGCACTTCTAAGCAAAAATCTGCCCATTGTCCAGATGGGTTCTCTGAGCTGAAAACCAACTTATTGCATTGTTGAATGCTCATTCAGTATGTTTACCTGTGATGATGACTTGCAAAGGAATAAAGTCTGCTTCTGACCTGAGGAGAATAGAGTCAAAGATTTGGATATACTGCAAGGGTCTGATGTTTCAGACAATTGATGGATAGTACTTCTCCATAATTTGTGTGATGACAACTGCTCAAAGTGGCTCCCATAAACACCTGGTGTTGAGTGCTATTTATCAGAATTTAAGTGAAATTAAGTAGCCCTCCTGCACCCCTCTACTGCCCCGCTTTTTACACTTAGATAATCTCTGAACCCTTTGTTTTTCAAGTTTCGATTTTCTTCATCGACTGACATCTGGCTGATGTTTATGGGAAGTGTGTGTGCATTGCTCCATGGAGTAGCCTCTCCAGGCATGCTTATTATGTTTGGCATAATGACAGATATTTTTATTGAGTATGAGACTGAAAGACAAGAACTTGCGATTCCAGGAAAAGTATGTATGAATAACACCATTGTATGGATCAACAGCTCCTTCAACCAGAACATGACAAATGGAACACGATGTGGGTAAGCTAGATTTCTTTTTGTTATATCTTAAACTATAATTCAAAACATCCAAAGACAATATTGACTGAGTTGGAATGGCATCTACTGCAAAAGAACAACAACAACAACAATAAAAAAGACTTACCCATATTGAAAGAAATTCTTTGAACTTGCAGTTACTTCCGTGCTTCCAGGCTTCAAAATGTCAACAGGCATTGCTTATTAAATAGTACACCAACAATTAACCACTTGGTTCACTATAAGCCTGAGCATGACACTATCCATACATATTGCCACTAGGAAGATGACTGAATTTCACTTAAGTCTCCTAGACAAGAGCTCTTTCCCCACCAACCATTTTTTTTTTTTTACCCGATTGGGTTTGCCCTTGCTCCATGTGCTTCATGAGCATGCTACATTAGAGGACTAGGAATCAACAGTTATAGCCAATAGCTGAGTTTCTGTAGAGGAATGATGTGGAACTGTGAGAAGAAGGAGGCCCTGGAGAAATAGCCAGAATTCAGGCCAGCTCAGTCATTGTGCCACTGTTGTCTCCGTGCTACGCCCAACAGACCACTTTGTAATCAGAGATTCTGTAGTACCTGCGGGCTGACTCGCTGTCGTGGCACAGACTTTGCACCTGCCCCTTGCGCTGCCTCAGATTCAGGACATGTTCGTTGGCACGGCGAATCTACATGCTCAGGTTCATGAGTCAAAGGCGAGGCATATCCTGCCTTGAAAGATACGTGGGTTGGTTCCCCCAGATAAATTTTTTATTTTTCATATTAATTTTTGAAACGTTGACAGGGTTGACTTAAGCTATTAGTCTTTCTGAATGATTACAATTCTTCGACAAGATCATCTACTTTGAGGGTTTTCCATTCCTTCAGTCAAAAAAAAAAATTGAATTTCAATTAAGTAACATGAACTTGTAGAAGCATCAAGGAAGGGCACACTATCCTGTGCATCACATCCTTAATTTTGCAGAGCTTCGGTCTAGTCAGCCAGACAGTTGCTCATTGAGTGATCATTCATAAAACATTGGCTGCAAACTAGTGGGTGGTAGATGATGAAAAAGCATAAAATTATATCTAATACATGGAATTTTTCTTTAAAAATTAATAAGAGGAGGCTAGGGAGATCATTTAGTGGGTGCAGTGCTCACAGTGCAAACATGAGGATCTGAGTTCTGATCCCGACACCCTCATAAAAATCAAGAACCTCAGTGCCTGCACCTGTAACCCAAAGCTGAGGGAAGGGGCAGGAAGAGATAGAAGGGTCCCCAAAGCTCAGTGGTCGGTCAGTCTAGTCAGCCAGTGAGCTAGCGGAGCGGTGAGAGACCCTGTCTCAAAAACAAAGTGAAAATGTATGTGTGCATCCCTCACACACATGCACACATATCATCATATATACCTGCATAAACCGCACATACACATTTAAAGAAGCAAATTAAAATAATTAGGAAGTCAACTTACTGGAAATAAATTTGCTGACATCTGGATTTGTATGTTTCTCTAAGCTTAAAAGGATATTTTCTTCCGAGAGACTTCAGCAGTTCCTATAAAGAGGCTGATTTCAACGAGCCCTTTACAGCTGCTCTTCATGTCTGTTGGAGGGCAGAAGTGAACTACTTTTCTGAGAGTGCCGTCACCACAGCCATTGGTAACAGTGGGCCATTAAATCATGAAAAGAAAAGTTAAAGAGATAAAATTGTGAGGCATTTCCAGCATCTTAGCTGCCCGTAGACATTTGTGAGAAGAACTGAAGAATGATTCTAGCTTTGGTGCTTACTTCGAAGACAACAATTCCCTGTAGCTACTACCACTCAGTGGTTCGTTCTTACCAGGCCTTATACCTGGAATTGAATGAATCTTGCAAACTGGAGCTTTCAGAAGAACATTGGTGTCAGCCGAAATGGTCAGTTGTCTTCCTCTTTTTTTTTTTTTTGATTCAAATTAACTATTTAATAAAGAAGACAACTGGTACAACAGTGACAAAAGAAATAGAAGAGAGATGGTAAATATCCCACATCATTTTGTTTCAGTTTCGCCTTTACATTTTATATTGCACCATTTTAACCTAAAGGGAAAACCATTTTTAAATTCCTTGCAAAACCACCTAAAAATATTTTAGACCAACTAGGAAAAGGAAGAATTAAAGCCTCAGTGGTGTAGCAAAGCAGCAATACTAGGATCTTAGTGTCCTGCCATGTTGGTGAGGAAAGAAAGTCTACTTTGACTCTAACTGTCCAGGATCATAAGAGAGTGGCTTTTAAAGGGGAAATGAGAAGAAGAGAAAAAAAATGAAGTAAAAGAAATCAAGTTCAAAGAGATCTGCCTAGCTTTGCCTGATTCATGATAATTAAAAAAAAAAACTTTGGACGAGTAAAATGGTGATATTAGAAGTCGTATTTTATGTTATATAGAGAAAACTACAGCAAAAGTCACACACAAACATGCAAAAACTATCAAGAGCTGCTTGGCATAACACAGAATTCCAATGGTAGAGGAGATGGCTACTGGGCACTACTTAGAGGTTCTATACTATGTAGCAAGCTGGCTGTTTATGTGGGATCCTAACTATGAACACTTTTCAAATACTTAAGTAATCAAATGGGTAAGATAAAATGATTTAGGACATACTTTTCTTAGATTATTCCTTAACCAGGAACTCTTTGAGAAGTTAAATACTTGTATTGAGTCATTGTAGTCATCTCTGTGAGTACTATTCATTTATCTTTTGTGAGGTAAAGTAATTATGAAAGTGAGTTGGTTGGATCCCAAGATGAAGGGGAGAACATTTTCTCATGTGTTAGTGATTAAAATGCCTCCCACGTTACCCAACACTTTCAATGTCCTTTCTTGGAAAAGCTTATTGTTAAGAATACAGTATTGCGGGGAATCGTTTCGGTGAATACCCAGAAGTGGTATGTCTGGGTCTTGAGGTAGGGCTATTCCAAGTTTTCTAAGATATCACCAGACTGATTTCCATAGTGGTTGTACAAGTTTGCACTCCCACCAGCAATGGAGAAGTGTTCCCCTTTCTCCTCAACCTCACCAGCATGTGCTGTTATTTGGGTTTTTTAATCTTAGCCATTCTTACAGGTGTGAGATGGAATCAGAGTTGTCTTGAGTTACATTTCTCTGATAATTAAGGATGTTGAGCTTTTCTTCAAATATCTCACTGCCATTAGAGATTCCTCCTTTGTGCATTCTCAGGTTAGCTCTGTTTCCCATTTTTTCATTGGAGTATTTGGTTTCTTGGTGTTTAATTTTTTGAGTTCTTTATAAATTACAGATATTAGCCCTCTATTGGAAGTGGGGTTGGTAAAGATCTTTCCCAATCTATAGTTCATAGCAGCCTTATTTGTAGTAGCTAGAAACTGGAAACAACCCAGATGACCCTCAACTGACGAATGGATAAAAAAATTGTGGTACATTTACACAATGGAATACTACTCAGCTATCAGAAACAAGGAAATCATGCAATTTGCAGCCAAATGGATGGAACTAGAGAAGCTCATCCTGAGTGAGCTAACCAAGACTCAGAAAGATGCACATGGGATGTATTTACTTATAACTGGATTTTAGCCATATAGTACAGGATAACTACCCTACAACCAACAGACCAAAAAGATCAGGAACATAGACTTTATTACCTATCGATGGGACAATTTTCCCTAGGGGTGCTATCATGTAGGCCCCCAGTGCAAGAGGAGGCTCTTAGCCCTCATATTACTGTTGAACTGAGAGGGGCTGGTTTGTAGGGATACTCTACATCAGAGGAGTGGGATGGGTGGGAGAGGGAGAAGAGGGTGGAAGGATAGAACTGGGAGAAGTGGAAAGAGGGCCCTATGATGGAGATGTAACTTGATGTAATAAACATTACAATAGTAATAAAAAAAGAATACAGTATTGCCATGAAGGATAATAGACGAGCTGGTCTTGGGTCTGTAAGACAAGGCAATGACTTTAGCGAAGTATGCTTGCAGGCAGTAGCGAGAGCCGTTTTTGTACTTTTGCTATATTGGATTTCACATAACTCTTTAATCTATGAAGCTAACTTCTTAAGAAATAATTCTTAGTCAGTAACGCTGATAAAGATTAAAGAATATCAAGTCTCGATTACCAGAATTTCTGCTCAGAATAGTAAAACAAAATATTGAAAGAAAAGAATCTGATGAGAGAAAATACCATAGTATAATTTTTTCTCCCCATCCCCCATTGGAGTCTAAAAAGTAGAAGTCACAATCTTTTTTTTTTAACTTAATCATGGAAGAGATACACTATAATTTCTGGCATATTCTTTTGGCCACGTAGACCCTGGTTCATTTTGGGAAGCAGTATATATGTATGAGATTGTGAATATTAGGTAATACAAACTTTTACAGCCCTCCGAGAGTGGTCCATCCTACCACTAGAAAACATCTGGATGCACTGGGGTCGTGTTTTCAAACAGATTGTGGCCTATTTTCTGGATAATGTACATTCAATGTATGCATACCAGAACAACTTTCAAATGTGATACCTTTCACACATTTCTTCAAAACAACTTTATTGTAAAACAATTTCTGTACCACAAAATGTGCCATGCATGTGTTTTTTCTTTCCTTTTCTCTTCTCTTTCTTTCTTTCTTTTTTTAGTATATTCTCAGAGTCCTGCATCTATCCACCACTTTAACCAGTGTCAGGATATTTTCATCTACAATCAGAGGGAAAAAAGAAACCCTGTAACACACTTATTATTCTCTAACTCTCCATGTCAAGCCTTGGGAACAGTGGTTGATTTTCTGGGTCTATACATTAGCTTATTCTTAAGATATCATATAAATGGAGTCAGGCAACTTGTGAACCTTTAAGACTGGCTTTTTTAAAGCAGTGTAATGTTTTTGAGGTTTTCCTATGTTGTAGCATGAGTCAGTATTTTATTTTGATTTGTGAATATTTTTGTATGTGGATATAATGTTTTGTTTCACCTTACTCATTTGCTGGTGGTAATTTAATATTTTTTTCTGCTTTTTTGCTGTTGTTAATAACTCCTCTTTGGACATTTGTGTACAGGTCTCTGTGTGAGTGTCTGACTTCATTTCTTGTAGTTACAGAGGTCAGAACAGTTACCTGGTCATTCTTGTGTAATCCTGTGAGGAACTGTCAGACTGTTTTCAAAGTGTCTATACCATTTGCATTCTCCCTAATGATTTCAGAGGTTATAATTTTCTATACCTCCACTAACAATTGTTAATTATTGTCATTATTTTGATAGTGGTTATAGTAAGTTAAATGATTCCCTGTGATGTCTGGGTCCTAATCCCTGAAACCTATGAATGTTACCTTATATGGAAAAAGAGTCTAAGCAGGTATGACTACAGTAAGGATCTAAACTGGGCCTGGTGGCACATGCCTGTAATCCCAGCACTTTGGAGGTTGAGCTTGGAAGATAGCTATGAGTTTACAGCCACTTGAGCTTCATTGGTGTACCAGGCCAAACAAGATTCTCTCAAACCTCCCCTACCCTACACACACAAACACACACACACACACACACTCACACACACACACACACACACACACACACACAAAATAAAATAAAGTAAAAAAGATTCAGAATTTGTGATCCACTGCAGGGGCACTCTAAATGCAATCATTGTTTTTAATAGCCGCACAGTGAGACCTGACTATAGGGAAGAGAGGTCAGGTGACAGGAAGAAGTTGGGATCAGGTTGTCAAGGCCAAGGGATGTCAGCACATTCCAGTAGCCGGAAGAGGCAAGTGGGATTCTGTTCTAGAGCCCCTGAACATGGTAGAGTTTGTAGTACAACTTTCTCTACATGCCGATGTAGGGCCAGCAAAGCTTTCAGGCTTCTGGCCTTCAGGAAGAGTTGAGTCACCAAGTTGGTGGGACTCTGTTATAGCAGCGATAGGAAACTCATACAATAGCCATCCTAGTGAGTTGGAAGTGGTATCTCATTGTCATCCTGACACATTTCCCTGATGGCTTATGACACTGGATATCTTTCTAGGTGTTTACTGGCCATTTGCTTATGTTCTTTAGAAACAGTGTCTACTAATTGTCCTTTACTAAATTGGATTAGGTGTCTTTTTATTATTGAGTTGTAAGAGTTTCTTTTTCTTGTTATGAGTCCTTTACCAAATGTATGATTTCCAGGAAACTTTCTCATTCGTTAGGTTGTTTTTTCAATCTATTGACAGTAGCCTTTTGAGCCCTGAAATTTTAATTTTGGTGATGCCTTACTTTTCTCTTCTTGTTTTGTTTCTTTTGATTTTGGTGTCCTATCTAAGAAGCTGTCCAAGCTCATGAAATCTCAGATCTATGTTTTTGTTTGTTTGTTTTATGCTTTTACAGTTCTACTTATATATTTAGGTGTGTGGTTCATTTTGAGTAAGTTTTTCTCTGTGATAGGAGAAAAAAGGGGCTTTGATTTGATTCTTCCACACAGTGAATTACTTATCATTTTTTGTTAGTAAGCCTATTTCAACTTAACTTTTTTTCGCATTGTATAGTCGTAGAACCCATCTCAAAATCAATTTATAGTAAACATCAGGGCTATTTCTGGGCTCTCAATTCCTTCCCATCCACATATACTCTAATATTTATGTCAACAGCACCCTTTTAACTGTTGTGACTTTGTAGTAGAATCTAAGATCAAGAAGCATGAGTCTACCAGCATGATTCTTTTCCACTGTTGTCTATTCTGGGTCTTTAGGATTTTTTTAATGTAAGTTTGAGGCTTAGCATATTTAACTGTATTTAACCATATTTAACTTATTTATGTAAAGAAATAAGACAGAATATTAGGGGTTGCATTGAATCTATAAATCAATCTGTGAAAATATTGCTCTCCGTGACCCATGTACTTAAGTTGCCTTCAACTACAGCAGCGTTTTATAATTTTCATAATATAAATTTTGTACTATTGTTAAATTTATTAGCTAAGTATTATGTTCTTGTTGGTGCTAGTATAAGCCAATTTATTTTCTGAATTTCCCATGGTCATATTTTTCACTGCTGCTATATAGATATACAAAGTGCTATATATGCTGATTTTGACTTCTACCTCCCGGTTGTCTTATTTATTAGTGCTGATGGGTTTCTAGTGGATTCTCCAGAACTTTCTAGTGTTTTCTCCAGAACATGTCACCTGATAAACAGAGACAACAATATTACATTTCTAACTAGGTGATTCATTTTCTTATTTTTAATTTTTTTCTTGTCTAGTTGCACTGAGCCAGTCTTCCTGTACAGTGTTGAGCAGGAGGTGAGAGAGCGCACCTTGTACTTTTCTTGACTTCGAGGTGAAGTCTTTCGCTATTGAGTATGGTGATAGCTGTAGGGCTTCGCAAGTGCCTTTTATTAAACTCAGGGAGTTGTCTTCTAGACTAAACACTCTGGGTCTGAGGAGTTTTTAATCATTAAGCAATGCTGAGTTTTGTCAAAAACTTCTGTGTTAAGAAGACTATGTGTTTTTTGTGTATTATAGTATTCATATGGCCTATATTACTGATTGATTTTTATATGTTAAGTCATCAGGAATATACTGAATTTAGTAGTGATGTATGATCCTGTTACTATGTTGTAAGAATTGATTTGCCAGTGTTTAGTTGAGGGTGTGTGTGTGTGCATGCATGTGTGTGTGTGTATGTGTGTGTGTGTGTGTGTGTGTGTGTGTGTGAGAGAGAGAGAGAGAGAGAGAGAGAGAGATGTCAGTATCTTAGCCTCTATTATCCTTCTCAATTCCTATCATCTCTTCCCCCATCTGCCAGCATTTCTGTATCCTATTTTATGTCTTTTTGTTTTGATTTTGCTCTGGGACCCACTGGGTTTAACTAGTGCCATTTGTGTGAGGGAGGGCACTGAGAACTCACTAGCTATTGCATTTGGGTATGGATCATACTCTACTAGAATGGCTGGCCAGAGAGTCCCAAAGGTCCCCTGTCTCTGCCTTCCCAGTGCCAGGGTTACAGGTGAATGCTGCTGTGGATGGCTTTTCCAGGAATGGTGGGGATCAAATTCAGGACCTTATGCTTATGTGGCAAGTGTTTTACCAACTGGGCATTTCCCCAGTCTTCTAGTAGTTAAGGAGTTTTGTGATGATACTCATCGGACGTATCAGTATGTACTTTTTGATTTTTTTTGTATTCTTTTAGAATCAAGTAACTAACACTGGACTCATAGAATGAATTTGGAAGTGTGTCTTTCAAGTCTATTTTTTTTAAGTTTTGAAATAAATGGTATCAATATTTAACAATTTGGTAAAATTCATTAGTGAAGACATCTAGTCTTGAGTTTTACCTTGCTGAGTGTTTTGGTTGTTGATTCAGTCTCTTTACTGAATACTGTTCTGATTGCTTAGATCTTTGATAAATTTAATTTATTAATTTAATTTAATATATTAATTTGCATATAAATAGAATACATATAAACATATATAAATATAATATAATTTAATAAATTATTAATTTATATTAATACATTAAAATTGCATGCATATTTTTGTAGAACAAGGTGTTTTGATACATGTATACATCGTGGGGTGGCTAAATTACCCTAATTAATATGTATTTCATTATGCATAGTGTATATGTATATATATATATGTAGAACATATGTTTGTGATGAAACACTTACAATCCTTCCTTTAGCATTTCTCAAGTATACAAAGACGACACAGTTACTAACTGTAGTTGTGTTGCATAATAGAACTCTTACACTTTCCCCTCCTACTACCAAATTTTCTATCTTTTGATAAGAATCTCATGGTTTCCTCACTTCCAGTTTCTGGGTACCACCATTTTATTCTTTGCTGTGGGTTCCACTCTTATAGACTCTCTATCTAAGTGAGATTCTGTGATACTACTTCCTGTGTCTGGCTTATTTCACTACACAAAATGGCATCTAGCTGACAAGTTGTCCCTTTCTTTTTAAAGGCTGAATAATATTCTATTGTGTACATATGCTATATTTTCTTCATTGAGGAATTGTTGGACATTTACTTTGATTACAATATAGGCAAGGTTACTTTAAAATCTGTATTGAAAGACAAAGGAACAGAACTAAATTCATTAAAAATAAAATAAACCTACCAAATATCAATATTAATTGTAGGTACAGCAATAGAGACTGCATGGTATTGATGAAGGACAGATAGTATTCAGAAATCTGTCCACAAAATAAGTATGTCTATTATTTTTTAAATGAGGATGGAAAGAAATTCAATGGTGAAAAGATAACTTCTTATCATAAGATATTGGGGCAACTAGGGGTTCACTGGGGGAAAAGTAAGAAACTATAAGAAAGTGAACCCAAGAGACCCATTGACTTAACTATTTTTTTTCAAACTATCAATTTTTATGGCTGTTTATGAGATCCCTTTCGTGATCTAGATCTTGAGATTCAACCCTTGAAGTCTGCAGCACAGCACACAAGACAGAAAATGGTCCTTCCTATGAAAGAGAAGCTCAGGTTATCAGAGGAAGGTAGACAGCTGAAATCATGCCGGATGAGAGCATGCGCACTAAAGAGCCTTTCCGTCTCTAATCTCCTTTCCTTAGTAAATGGCATCTGGGTCATTTAGCTTAAGGACCAACGTTGTTATCAACAAAGATGCTTTCTCTGTTTACAAAAGTCCCTGATTTCCCGAAAGCAGTTTCAGAGTATTTTTCCCTCCCTTGCCTGGTTCTGCCAATCCTAGTTCTTACGTCACGCCATGACAGCTCCGGGGAAGTGAAAGGAATTTCTTAGGGCTCTTGCAACAAAATCTCCTTCAACTTGTGAACTAAACCTAGAGAGAGAAGCAGCATGGGTGTAGTCAGCAGAAAGCTAGGGCTAATGGGAGGGACCTTCTCTCCCCGGTAGGAATATGCAAACACATTTAAAAATTCCACTCTTGGATGGAGAAGGCGAAAATCTGGCTTACCTTCCTGAAGGTGTTAACAGTAAGCTCTTGAGCCGGGCGGTGGTGGCGCACGCCTTTAATCCCAGCACTTGGGAGGCAGAGGCAGGCGGATCTTTGTGAGTTCGAGGCCAGCCTGGTCTACAAAGCGAGTCCAGGACAGCCAGAGATATTCAGAGAAACCCTGTCTCGAAAAAACCAAAAAAAAAAAAAAAAAAAAAAAAAAAAAAAAAAAAAAAAAAAAAAAACAAAAAAACAAAAAAACAAAAAACAGTAAACTCTTGGTTGACAGCTCACTTCTTTCCAGAATAGTCTTTTCAGGCAGTCCAACTGGTTTGTTAAAACCGTCCTTTGCATGTGAATGAATAGATAATAGAAATGTATAGTAAGCTTATTGTAAAGCCCTCTAAACCTACCAAAGCAACCTTTGATTAGCTGGATCCTACTTGTAAACCTTAGCACTATTCTCTCCTTTTCAGGTTGGTGGACATTGAAGGTGAAATGACCAAATTCTCTGCCATCTATGGAGGAGTTGGCGTGGCTGTTATCATCCTAGGATACATTCAAGTTAGTAGCACCTCCATTTTACTTACAGACCAACATCTGGCCTCGTAGACACCGTGTTGGAATGGGAAGTGTTTCCTTTAACTTTTCAGCTGTCCAGAAACCCTAAGAATTGCAGTTCTACTTAGGAAGTATGTGAGAAGGTGGGGAAGTTTTAGATGACAGTCAAGTGGGGAGTGAGCCGTTGTTAAGGAAGCAGAGTAGACTTTTCCGGCTGCCGCCTCCCTGTCCTCCCCTGTCTGCCCTGTTCTTCTCCGCTGGCAATGTGTCTGTAGGCTGGGCTGGAGGAACATGGAGGAAGCCAGGCACTGAGAGAACAAGAGAGCCAAAACTATTTTCATTTTTTTCTCTTCCTTTGCTAAAGTCTAACCAAATGACATTCCAGTCTAAATTCTGTAATTCTGAGTTTGGTTTTCTAGTCTTAAGTGATAGAAAGGTTTAAGGTTACTTCAATTTTATTGAAGAAGAAAAGTATTTCACATTTTGTCATCTTCCATAGAAAAAAGGATAATGAGTTCTTCACTTATCGAAGGATTCTAGGTAGCATTAGTGGTAAAGAGAAACTGATCCATCTCCCTTATTCTGGCACCACTTTTCATGAATCCTATTTTTTTTTTTAATTTGGGGAAACAAAATCTATCAGCAAATGAGATTCTCTGCTTGGACATGATTTTTTGGTTCACATTGTCCCCAAATCATTTCTTGAACATTATGCATAGATGCCTAGAGGCATATACACACTAGGAGAAAGCCGAGAAGTGGTATGCAGAAAGGATGAACCCAGAGCATCTGTGTCTTAGTGTGTGTGTTGGGAATCTGTTTCACTTGATGAAGACAGTGGAACTCTGTAAGTGAAATTCAAAGATGGTGGCTGGTCTACTCACCAGAGCTGGAGAGAAAGCTGGGTCTTTGCCAGCCCCATGAATGTCCAGCTCACCTCCTCATTAACAGAGGGTGTCAGAGCTCATACCTTGGTGCCCAAGAAGAGGCACTTTGTGAAGGACTTCCTACTTTTCAGCTAGTCCCAGCCATAACCATGGGAAGTGTGATTTTTTTCAGAAATAGGAGAAAGAGTAGACAAATCTGCTTAACTCTGTTTAACACTACAATGCCAATCATGCCATTGTCAATTTCCAGATAAAATTTTGGGTAATCACTGGAGCTCGTCAGATAAGGAAAATGAGGAAAATTTACTTTCGGAGAATAATGAGAATGGAAATTGGATGGTTTGACTGCACTTCTGTGGGAGAGCTGAACTCAAGATTCTCTGAGTAAGTAGTAGGTATAAGTATGTTATAATATATCATTTAGATTTTTAAAAAGCCTTCATGGTTATAAGCTAAGTAACAATTTGATAACATTTTCAGTTTAGATTTGATTTGTCTGTCTCACAGATTGGCAAGTACAACTGCCCAAACTTGATAGCCCAGTAGCTGAGAGGGGGAAGCAGAATGGTCAGAAGTTCAAGGCCAGTGTTGACTATATTAGGAATTCAAGGCTAATTTGGACCACATGACACCTTGGTTTAATAAATAAAAATAATTTAGACTTTCATAAGTATGGCATATTCATAGATAATAGCTTATAATTTAGTTACTAAAAAGGCACGGTATTATAATTTAGTTGATTGACCATTGATCTGAATATTAGACATGGATTATTATAGGAAAGAGCTTAGATATATGATGTCATTTGACATAAGGTGAAACTGAAAGATGGATATGAGAACCTACACACACATGGGAAAATACACGTGGACTTAATTATTTTACCACGTCCATGGAGGCACAGAAAGGAGCCAAAAAAAAAAAAAAATCTAAAAGTAACTTGACAAAGTTAAAATCAAATCATACCAAACAAAACCAACCAACTAAATACACACCAAAAAGCCCAAGCAAACAGATGTAAAAACAGCTTAAAGTAGTTGGACCCTGGTAAACTGAACTTTGAACCCTGCAAATGTCAGTATTTTGTGAAGCCAAGGCAGGCATGAGGAATGCTTGGTAAGTTCCGACTATTGGGTTCTTACAATAACGAGCCTGGCAGCCTAGTTCCTTTGCTTTCAAGTGACACACACACACACACACACACACACACACACACACACACGCACGCACGCACGCGCACCTACCTGTGAACAATGCACCTAAACAACCCTGGAATCCTACCTGTAGTGACTACATGTACAGATCTCTCTGAACAATGGGACAAACATCTCCTCCCTTAACACCATCACGCTTGGATGCTTTTTACTGAAGGTATATCTAGGTATGAATAATAGAAGGACCTGAAGTGCTTTTGAGAGCCTGCTCAGTAGAGCAAAACTGGGTCCTTGGGTAAATTTTAGGGAAAATCCTCTATTTATCATCTTATGTCTATGTGTAACTGTCATGCATATGATTAAAGTCAGATGCATTACAGGAAGAGACATATGTAGTAGGAAGAATAAATAGCGCCATAATCTATCAATAAAAACAGAATAATTTGAACTACGCCCCTTAGTAACCAGCCCCTCTTTTCTCTAGATCCCATAAAAGCTGGCTCCAGGTCATGTGACATGGAGCCCTTGGGTACTCTTGATTGTTTGACCCACACAATCTTGATAGTGTATGCCTACACTTTGTACTATCAGTTCAGTCTGAATAAAGCTATCTTGCCTCTTTTGCAAATCTATGTGAGCCCTTATTTTCAGTTCTCTGGATAAGAGGCCAAGAACCTGGAAACACCCGTGCAGACCCTGTCTGCCAGTAACATCAGAATGGAAGTTGAGGCATCTAGAGTCCAGCACTTACTTTCCCTTCACTCTCTGTGACTCCCAACAGATGTTTAACCTCACTAGAATACAACGGTTGAATTCTGGGTAATGCCTTGAGTTCCTTCTTACTGTTAAATACCAACCCCTGTTTGCTCCATTGAGACAAGAAATGAAGGGAATGCTCTCAGGTTTATGAGTTTTATGAGGTTAATGCAATTATATTCAACCAATCTTCTGGAATACTTTACATCCTTGCTCTGAAGTTCTGAGGTACCTTGAAGCCTGCTAGGAGGTATAAGTTGAGTAAGCAAAGAAGTGATCCTAAGGAACACGTATTGGTTGCTCATTATTCCACATGCTTGCCCATATTCATTACTGGACACTAAGGTAGGTTCTGCTATTACCATCTTTTTATAGATGAGGAAACGGGTGCACAAAAACTTGAATAATTTTCCCAAGAAGAGCTTGTATTCAGATTCAGAGTATGGTCTCAGAGTCTGTGTTCTTAGCCACCAGTCTCTACTGCCTACAAATAGAATATAATAAACATAGACACACACACACACACAC
>CAJQZJ010033126.1:6679737-6696334 GCA_907164525.1 Lophiomys imhausi | reverse complement strand
ACACACACACACACACACTCACACACACACACACTCATACACACACACACACTCATACACACACACACACTCACACACACACACACACACACACTCATACACATAGAGATGGATGATAGATAGATAGATGGATATCAGGCGTATATGGAGAAAGACAGCTATATAGATAGACAGATATATACAGATTAATTACTTTGCTATGGAGACCCAGGGAAGTGGTATGAGTTTTTCCTGGAGATGATCTGGAGATTCGAAATCCACATTAGCTTGAAAAGTTGAGTTAAGACACACACAGCTGACTGTAAGGAGAGAGGTTTGTAACTTACCAAGGCTTGAGACATTCTGGAAAGTTCAAGACGTATCTCTCACTTCTGATGACAGTGAGGGTGGAGCAGAGGTAGATGAGAAGAGAGCATGAACTGTTCCGACAAACACTTGAACCGATGGAATTCAGTTGTATTGATTTACATCTCTCTTGTTTCTAGTGATATTAATAAAATCAATGATGCCATTGCCGACCAGTTGGCCCTCTTCATTCAGCGCATGTCGACGGCTATCTGTGGATTCCTTTTAGGGTTCTACAGGGGTTGGAAACTGACCTTGGTTATTCTCACTGTCAGCCCTCTCATTGGGATTGGGGCAGCCATCATAGCTCTGGTAAGAATGTTTTTGTTTTGTTTTGTTTTTCTTCAATCTATGGGATGATTTCATTTACACTTGCAAAAGACCAAAACATGATGCTTGGGTTCCTTCCCTAAGCGTAGTCAGTGTGATTATCATTATATTGATTTCTAATGTTTGATTACTCCTCACTATTAAACAATGCTCCACAGAATATGAATTAACTGTGTTTTAGTAAGTAAAATATTATTTGTCTGACAGCAAGCAACTGTGTTTATTAAGCACCTATTTTGCCAGATACTTTTTTTTTAGGGGTTTTACATTCACTGGCTCTAATTCTTACTCAGAAGGAAATTACTAACAACATTTAAGATTCAATAAATGGAGCTCAGAGAAACAAATGGAGTTATCTAGCAGTTCAAGGAGCCTGATGCTGGATCCCCACCCACTCTCAGCAGTCCTGTTGTTCCCCATGCTCTGATGCCCCAAGAAGGCATGAGTATACTCAGATCAGCAATGAGTACTCTTAAAAGGTTTCTGCCTTTCCAGCTGTGTCTCAGGGTCAGGTCCATAGATGAATTCTGAGTGTCATCTCTATAGTGTCCCTTACCCAGTTACTCAGGCAAATCCCAGGTGTAGGAATAGGAGTTTGGGGTCACTGCAGTTAAAAGTCCCTCTTACTTGGAGAAATTATTATCATTTAAATCTTTGGAACACATTACAAAAATTTTAGATCACAGGTCATGGTATGAGGCATGCTGGAGGTTTACTACAAGTAGAATTCAAAGGGAATACTTAGAATTCACCAATACTTAGACATCATTGCACAGTAACTAATAATCACCATAACAATAGTTTCTAGTAAAATGTTCACACAGCCATTGATTATGACAAACACTTCCCAGGCAATATAGAAAAGGGCTGAAAGGGACAGTACCAAAGAACTCACTTCACAAAGTCACCTGACCTGCAAGTGTGTATCACTGAAGAATAATACCTTAGTTCCCTTGTCTTCAATACAGGGAGAACAGCCTAAACCATGTGATAATTTAGGGTACCATCCATGCTATACATTAAGTATAGTGTCTGACTCAAAAAAAATCTATCATTGTTTTTGTTTTTTTAAAAGATTTATTTAATGTATTTTAAAAATTATGTTTATTACTTTAAGTTACATCTCCATCCCAGCCCCCTCCCTCCACCCTTCTCGATCCCACCTCCTACCCTCTACCCCCTCTCCCACTTATCCTGCTCCTCCAGTGTGAGGTACCCCCACATCTCAGCCCATCTCAGTTCATAGAGATGAACAGACATATGAGGGCTAAGAGCTTCAAAAATCTATCATCAAAGAGATATTTTAGTATTTTTTAAAGCCCACAAGACCTTGCAAGCTTTAGAACTGACTTCCCTAGAAGACACTTTCCTGCCTTGTCCCAGAGAACCTCAAATTCCACTGAAGACCCTGAGGAGCTCAGCAAAATTTTGTTTAGCTTTTATTTTTCTTTCTATATTCATTTAATTTTTTTTCTCTAAACCTGGGATAAATTGATATGCACATCCTCATGGGTCACCGCTGTGTTTTCACACCAGGAGTTGGAACAATTGCTCAATCAACTAGGTGTGAACCAGTCTTCACAGTACAGTTTCTTGTGTCATCTAAGTGCCTAAAATTCTAGCTTCTTCACTTGGAATGTTCTACCTCTACACTCAACTCCCTCTGCATTCATGTCTGTGCTTGGTTGTCCCTCTAAAATGATACCAGGAACTTTGTTGCACATAAGTCCAACATAGGACACACACACAGACACACACACACACACACACTCACCCACACACACCCACACACACACTCACACACACACTCACACACACTCACACACATACTCACACACACCACACACACACACTCCACACACACACCCACACACACACCCACACACACACTCTCACACACACTCACACACACATACTCACACAGCACTGATAGGCAACATATCAGTGACACATTAATGATAGTTGTGGATTTTATATGCTTTTGCCACACCTTTTTCTTTAGGATGAGAAACATGTACAATTATCAAATATTACCAAATATATGTTTCTTAAACTCCCAATAATGCTCCCCCTTTTTTCAAGACAGGGTTTCTCTGTGTAGCGCTGGCTGTCCTGAACTCACTCTGTAGACCAGGCTGGCCTCAAACTCACAGAGATCCACCTGCCTCTGCCTCCCGAGTGCTAGGACTTAAAGTGTGCGCCACCACTACCACCTGGCCCAATGTTGTCCTATTATTAAGTAATGTGGCTTTATAGTAAAACTGATATCATTCATAGCTTTTTAGTGTTCTTACTACTGTGCAAATATATGTTTCAGGAATAAATTAGATAAAGCTGGGACAAAAGCTGTAATGTTGTCCGTGGAACTTGAATGTGAATTGCAGTGTAGATAAAAACAGCCTTTTCAATTTATAGATTTTATAAAATATGGACTAAAGAAATAACAAATATATTGTTAAAATTATTTTATTTTATATTTAAGAACTCTTTCTAATACTTTGCTAGTAACAGTTCAGCTAATAGTCTAGAAAAAAACTGTTAGAATACATACTCTCATCATCTGAATAGTATATATTGTTTAAGTTAGATATTCTGAGGTAGATGAGTTTCCACAATTTATCTTCCCCCCTTCTTTCTTATTGTTGTTGTTTGGCTGGTTTTACTTCTGACAGGGTCTCAAGAATCTCAGACTGTCTTCAGACTCATTGTGTAGACGGGGCTGACTTTGGATCCCTGTTCCTCCTGCTCTTAGTTCGCACTTGCTGTGATTACAGGCATACCTCACCAGGCCCAGTCACTTTTGACTAGGACTAACTCCAAATCCAGTTTTAGAAAAGTGACTTTTTTCTCTCTATACATTCCAGCATCAGTCTTCAGCCTTTTGGTCCTGTTTCTCTGACAGACATTTATTGTAGAGCAGGGATTGTGAAGGCCTAACCTACCCTGTCTTGGCAGAGCTAGGCTGTCGACTTCCCTGCTACCAAGTTTTGTCCTTTTTGAACAGCAATCTGTCTGCAGTTGAAGCAAGGAGTTTTTACATGTCAAGAGATAGGCTTGCCACTAATTCAACCATCTCACACTGGAGATTCTTCGATGCTTTTCTTCTACTTGGAGTAGAATAGGGGGTGCTGTCAGGAGCTGATATGTCACGATATCAAAAAAAAATCTTAATTTAAGACCACATCTTTGAATGCCATATTCTGCAGATCTCTTGGGGTTTTTGAAGATGCCCTATCTATCTCTTGTATTTAGATAAGCAAATGTTGCTTGTCTCTTAACAACTTGATTACTGAGTAGCTTAGAGAATATCTGTGATAGACTGTCATAGTAGCTAACAAGGTGACATGCATGCATGACTAGGAGTTTGTTTTTCTTAACTATCCTAAACAGAAAATGGGAACTGTCCAGGTAGTCACTGGTTTGTCATTTCTTAGTATTGGAAGCTGCAGGCCCTGTGCTTCCTATATAATCAGATATATTTATCCTTCTCAGCTCTCTGAGGTGGTTGAAGAATAGACAGCTTGAGTCTCATAGCTAAATTTTGAGTTGTTTAGGAATCAAGAGGGTGTTCTAGATCTAAGAAGATGGTTATAATAGTGATGCAAGTTAGTATGAAAGCTAAGTCAGTTATAGAACTTTAAACTCATGGAGATGGTTAGAAGGTAGAAGGTTAAAGTCAGGGGCCAAATATGTATGAACTGGACATTGGGAAGGTATACTGGGCCATTTAACTCTCATAAATGTGGCATATTTAATTCTGCTGTTTTGTATAGAATTTACTGTTATAAGAGAAAGAACCATTTGTTGGATTGAAAAGGGAAGCTGTTGAGGGGGGAAGAGGGTGGAAGGGTGGGACAGGAAGGGGGAATAGGGAAGGGTTTGTGACTGAGATGTAACTTGAAGAAAAAAAAATAAAGTACTTATATAAAAAATTGAGAATCTCAAAAAAAGTGACTTTTTAAAAATTACTACTCGTAGTTGTCTTTTTCTCTTGTAAAAATTTAAAATGTAGTGAAACCCTTATATTTGAGTCAAAATATTTACCTGAGGCTTTCTTCTTTGAAATTACCTTTGCAATGTGGTCTCTCTGTGTAGCCCGATGCTCTCTCTCATTCACTACTGTAGCCAACCATGTGCCTACGTAGGCCTCCAGTCTTTGCCTCTGACGTTTGTAAATTCTGTAATGGTTTCCTTCCAATAGCAAAGGACTATGTCATAGTTTGACTTAGGGGCCTCATTAACATAGCAACTGAAATGTTAGTATTACCAGATTTGAAAGCACTTAACCCTGTGAGAACATTTTCATTGAGTCAGATTTTAATGTCATTTTAATATATCAAAATCCAAACACCCACGGATGATTTTTAACACAAGCCAATCTTGGACCAGCTTTTTTCCTCTTTTGTTACAGTGAAAATCTAGTATTTTGTTAAACCATGCCACCTGTTCATTTTGTTAAATGAAACACTGACTGACAGGCTAACTTTCCTTATACTCCTTTGCATTTTAGAGTGTGGCCAAGTTCACAGAGTTTGAGTTGAAGGCTTATGCCAAAGCAGGGTCTGTTGCTGATGAAGTCCTTTCATCTATTCGAACAGTGGCTGCTTTTGGTGGTGAGAATAAAGAGGTTGAAAGGTTGGTTATTTTGAATGTCTGTTAGTTTCCTGAATTTCTCAAATCTATGCAGTTCCATGACTTTTTTTTTCATTTTGTACAAAGTGGCTACCATTTATCGCAATATGAGGAGACATTTGTTTGAGAGGTGGATCAGCAAATGTTGATGGCAAGAGTGCTATAAAAAGTCTAAAGCGATGTTTTGGAGTTTCATTTTCCTTTGTGGTTCTTGCTGTATAGACCAGGGTGGTCTTGAGCTCATGGTTTCCTGCCTCAGACACCTGAGTACTCAAATGAAAGGCATATGCTACCCCACCCAGTACAATATGCTTTTGGAGATGGTTCTTAGAAATCTGAGATAGGCCAGAAACTTGTTTCAAACTCTGATGACATAAAAGCATACATATTATACTTTATATCATCCTTCAGCAGCATTTTTGGCCCTTAAAGGAAAGTCTACACAAGACACAGTAACAGACAGCACAGAAATGCAAAGGAGAAAAAAAAAAACCTCAGCAAAAATAAACAAATGACACTACATCACATTAAAAAGCTCCCAGGCTCCCATGAAACAGTTCACAGAAAAGATAGCCATCCGATCAAAAGGGAGAAGCTATATGCAAGCTATGTATCTGACAAGGGATTGATACAGAGAATGTGTAAGAAACTTCAAAAGCTCTCTAGGAAGATAATGATTAATCAAACTTGAAAATGAGCAACAGGGCTAAGTAGTCAGCTTACAAAAGGAGACACTCAAATAGTCAAGTCTATTACAACAGTTTCATCACACTGACTAGTCACCAGTGAAATGCAAATCAAAACCAGCACACAATACTACCTACTTCACCCTGCTGAGAATAACTGTTGGCAGAATGGCTAAAGATACCAAGGTCAGTGATGACCAAGCAGAGGGAATCCTTGCACACTGCTGGTAGAAATGCAAATGAGTAGATACATTTCGTAAAACAGCAAAGAAGTTCCTCAATAAATTAAAATGAGACCAACAATCCCACTCCCTGGGGACCCAAAGGAAACGAAATCAGCATGTGTAATAGATATCTGCACATCCATGTTTATTGTAGTGGGGTGTTCATAAGAGCTAAGGAATAGAGTCAGCCTTAGTGCCTGTTAACAGATCAGCGGATTAAAATGCAATACAATTTGATCATAAAAGGAACAAAATTTTGTTATTTGTAACAACGTGCATAGTGGTTGAGATAAGGCAGATCTACACAATTGCACTTACATACGAGGAATCTAAAGATGTTGATAACATAGAAGTTAGGAGTAGAATGCTGGCTGCCAGAGCAGTGGGGAGAAATGGGTGGAGAAAGGGTGATAAAGGATTTGAAGCTACAATTGGGAGAAAGCTCTGCTGTGCTAATACAGACTTCAAGTATAAATTGCAATGTGCTGCATATTTCAAAAAGTGAAGAAGGATGTTGAAAGTTTGTCTTGGGGGTTTTGTTTAATTTTTTTTCCCACTATGTTGCCCAGGTTGACTTTGACTTGGTGTTTAGCCAAGGCTGTCCCTAAGCTTGGAGCCTTCCACCTCTGACTCCCTAATGTTAGAACCTCTAGTTTATTCTCACACCTGGTTGATAAATGATTGAAAATATATGCATATATACTCTTACTTAAACATTACGCAATGTGTACATGCATCAAAGCATCACGTTTTATTCCATTACTATATATAATGCTTTTTTATCTATTATTTAAAAATTAATTTAATTTACATTTTCAAAGACTAGTTTAATCTGTTGAGTTGGAGATAATTGCCTTATTTTCTGATAGAAAACATGATACCTATTCCAAGGAAATATTTTAAATGTAAATAGTAATAGATCCCAAACAAAGACATTTTAGTTGCTTCTCTTGAGGCCTTGGTCATTCTTCTGTTCCTTATCAAAGCTGCAAACAACTTAAGGAGCTTTGCTTCGGAGTCATAATAAGCACTGAATGAAATTCTGCATTGTGATCCTTTTAAACATTATACCTTGAGCTACTAGGCTGGTATTGATCCAAACCTTTTCTGTTTACAGGTATGAGAAAAATCTTGTGTTTGCCCAGAAGTGGGGAATTAGAAAAGGCATGGTAATGGGGTTCTTTACTGGATACACGTGGTGCCTCATTTTTCTTTGTTATGCACTGGCCTTCTGGTACGGCTCCACACTTGTCCTGGATGAGGAGGAGTATACAGCAGGGACACTGGTGCAGGTACTTTGGTCTTGTTTCCTGTATATGGCCTTTCTTGTTAGTTTATCAGAAAAGTCATCATAGTAGCCAAGAGGATTATTGCTTTAATGCCCTAGGCAGCAAAGCCTCAGCGATTTGCTGAACTCCATCTACAGAACTAACAAACAATATTGGGGCATTTTAGTGGAGAGAGGCTGAACATGCGGGCCGATGAGACCAGCAATGTAATGATTCCCAACTAAACTAAAGATTTTACAGCTGTACCACAGTGATCCTCCAGCTGATCCAAAAAGATAACACACCATGAAAATGGAACATCATTGACTTCTCAGCTAAAGATGAACAGGTCATAAAACTGAAGTTAATACAAGACACATACCTAAGTAATATGTTTATGATGCATGACAGCTTATTAATATGTCAAGTTGGTAACATCTTTAACTGAGTAAGTGACACAAGCATTCTTCATAATTCATTTGTGGGGTGTTATGCCATCATGAATGCTACAGCTACTGCCCTTTCAGGTCTTCACTCCACAAGCATTTACTGGGCATTTGCTATGTGCCAGATCTATCCAAAGCATGGTGGATGAGACAAAACAAAACAAAACAAAAAAGTGGTACTTTTTGTCCCACTGGGAAAATTAAGGAATAATTAACCAATCACATAAATGTATGGTGGCAAATGGTGTCATGAGAACAGGGAGCCTGGACAATAAATAGCAGGGTCACCAGTGTGTCTAGGACAGGAAAGAATGCTCTTGTTGCCTCTGCCAAACCTTTCTCCCTCAGTTTACCACTGCTGAATGTGGCAGCTGGCTGCTTGCACTTTCCCCGCCAGGCCTCACACCCATCTACTCTTGAATGCTCATCTTTTTCATTTGCTATCGTGCTGGAAACAGCTTCATAGATTTTTAAATAAAATATTTTGCCTGCAGATTCCTGATGGAACAAGTGAAAAAAGCATTATAGGAAAATGTAACAGACACTAGCTGAACAATGAAAAGTACCAGGAGTTCAGTACATGAAGACTTATCATTCAAAATCCACTGTTTATTACAGACACAGCTCTAGGGGAAACTGGAGAGCATTTGTATTGGCAACAGGAGTGACCATCAATGTCTCTCATTCTGAGCAAGATAATGAAGGAACAGAATGTTTTAGAATTGTCTTTGTGTTTTATAAATAGACATCTGGCATAGCTTTGAACTTTGTTTAAAAATACTGAATGTGATAACACATGTTCAAGTGTTAGGGAAAATTTGAAAGATAGTATGGAAAGTGTTAATATTGTCATCATTTGGCATTCTCCCTGCAACTTAGATCTATTTTTGCACATTGGAAAAGATAAAGTATTGTAGGTCTGAAATCTGACTTTAAAGTTCTTTCTCCTTGTGAATCTAATTGCTTCCAACAGCTTTAAACATTTGGATTGGTTAGATGGCTCAGTGGGAAAAGGTTTTTTTTCTGCCAAGCATGATGACCTGAGTTCAATCCCCAGGACTCATAAGGGAGGAGGTGACTGTCTCAGGCAGGTCCTCCTCTGACCTCCACACCTAGATTGTGGCACACAAACAAACAAATATGTGAGCCTATCAGAGTCATTCTCTCTCAACCACCACAGCAACTCATTTCTAGTTTTATGGCTCTCATTTTTAAGTTTCCTGGCAACTTGACCGTGAGATCACCTATCATGTATGTTCAGTTTGCCACTCACATGTTACAAGTAGCCAAAGGAAGCTATGAATGTGGCCCAACAAAACTTCTGCACTTACTTAAAATATTGAGATTTTGAGGGGCATTGTTTTGTTTTGTTAACTTGATTGCATGAACTTTGAAGTTGGCAGTGTTAGTTGGACATACTTGACAGACCTTCCCTGAGATGTTCATCATTACAGTGAATAGTTTTTAAACACTTACTATGTGTGGAGATAGTATACTGTGCGTCTCTAACATTCTAATCATCAGTTATTATCCTCCTGTTCTCAACTTCTTCCTGTAATGTTCTGCTTACACATTGCTTTAATAAATGCCTCTTTGTAAAGAAATTCTTTAGTGATTCTCTATCTCTCTCGTTTGTGTGTGTATGAGAGAGCGAGTAAGCGAGATAGAGATAGTTCTTGGCTGTATTTCTACATAGCAAATATGAGAGCTGAGGACTCGAGTTGAGTTCAATGTTTTAAGCCACTAAATTAATGAACAATCAGATTAATCTAGCACACTTTGTGGTGCACGACATTATTATGGCTGTACTGAGTGTAAATGAAAAGCAGTTCACACAGATTACTGTAATTAGTATCATTTGTGTACAGACAAAACCTTGCTCTCTGCTCTGTTAGGGAAAGATGAAGAGGAACTGAATGAGAGTAAAGTTTTGGTTCTCCATTTAGATTTCAGATTTCAATAATAAACAATAGTAACAGTAATAGAAAATAATATTCGCTCAGTGTATGTAAAGCACCAAGTACTGAGTGGTGTTTAATGTAATCACCATAAAAAATATGCTTAACTTCGTTCTGTGATTGGTATCATAATTCTACCACTACAAAAATGAAAGGCAACCACAAGGTTAAAAAATATGTGCTAAGTGGCATAAAGTATGCCTTGAGTTCATGCCTCAGTTAGGCAATTAACAAGCTTTCCTTCCTCCAGATCTGTGTTTTTAGAGACACAGATACCAATTCCCTAGAAGGGTCTCTCATGCATTGCCTAGGATAGTCTCTCTTCTTACCTTCCTGTGCACAAGGCTTAAGCTATGGTATTTCTGGTGAAAATATCTCCCCTGAGATGTTTGCTGTCTACTACAATCATGTTACACATGTGCCAGTCTTCTCTCACTCATGGCTTCTCTAAGAACCTACACACATCATATAGTTCAGAGTACATATAGGACACACACATGCATTCAGAATCCATATGTCTGGAAGAACCTGAGCTATTTACTGGTGGGCTTTTATAGAATGTGATTGTTTGCTGGTCCTGGATCTAGGTCACAGGAAGACTGCCTTTGCTGAAGTGGGAGGTCTCTGGGGAGGGTGGTCTTTAAAAAGTTTAGACAAGAACTGTTCCTATCTACCTGTTTGCAACACTCACTCAGTTCTTTTACTCTGTTGAAGAACACATATTTTAAAGCATAACTATGGAGAGCTGCTTTACAAAGCAAAAAAATATCCTATATATTTCTGAAAAGCCTGTAAACTACTTAACTTTAAAATACTTCTGAGAGATTTCAAGAATTCACAAGGGCACTCCAAATGGTAAATGCCAATATTTACAAACTGGTAAACATGTATGAAAACTACTTTTTTTTTAATTTCAGATTTTCCTCTGTGTCATACTAGCAGCTATGAATATTGGCCATGCATCTTCTTCCTTGGATATCTTTGCCACTGGGCGTTCAGCAGCTGCCAGTATTTTCCAAACAATTGACAGGGTATGTAAGAGCCAAAAGAAACAGTGGGGTATGTGCTGGATGGGTTCTAAGAGTTGGGAACCAGCCTGTGAGTTAGAGCAATTTATGTTCCTGCTTTCATACTTTCATACAGCAGAGTGCTATCTTCTCCCTTTAAGAAAATGGCTTGGACCACCTGAATTGTGATTATTATTATTATTATTATTGGAAACAATGGGGTTGTCATTTACCTGAGGAAATTGTTCTGTGTTGTGGGTTCCATAACTTAGAATATGTTATTTTCCTTTTGAAAAAGATTTGTTTTCTTGTTTTATATTGTGTATGTGTGTATATCTGTCTGTCTGCCTGTGCATGTGAGTGCAGGTCTAAAGTGTTAGATTCTCTGGAGTTAGGAGTGGTTGTGAGCCTTCCATTGTAGGAGATGGGGACCGAACTTGGATCCTCTGAAGAGCAAGTGTGCATTTGTAACCACTGAGTCATCTCTCCATCCCTTTGACCTTTTCTAATGCTACCTTCTTCTTAGGACTATCACCGTCTCAAATAAAGTAATGACTGCAAAGGGTCCCTGGGAAGAACAATGGAAATTTAAGGCATTTAAATTTTATGTTATTGTCACTATTAGACGCTAGAGAAAAAGAAAATAGATTCCAGTATATCCTCCGACAGGGCTATGGTTGTGAATTCCTATTACTAGTGTGGAAGATGGGCAAAGTTAAACCTAGAGTATTCTCAGAGGAAGAGGCGGCCCTCTTCCTTGTCTGGTTTCCCAGAATGGTTGTTTTAGATTTGTCTCACTAATAACAGAAGAGTGAATTCTGGGTACAGTTGCAAGTTGGTGATATTTGAGAAAATTTTGTGGGGACTTAATTTTACTCATCATTGGCATTGGCTACCAAATGTAGAGTGGCACCAGCCCCAGCGTAGCTGATGAATTATATTACCCTAGGCAAGAAACACTCTCAGAGGCTCCTCTCTGTTTAACTAGACCACAACAATGTAAATGCAAAGGGTACATTAAAACACCCTGTACTTTGCTTCTCATCATCTTAGTAATATAAATGTGTCTAATATAGTACTTTATAATAAATACTAACTATATTAACATTGTGTATTACATAATAAACAATGTTTTATCATATTATGCAACATTAATAATATACCAACTTACAGTAATAGTTTAACAAATAATAGCAATTAAATAAATAAAACTCTCTGCTATTCTATCAATGTCAGATTCAACAATAATATAGTAATATAATAATAACTCAGCAATGTCAACAGTAGTTATTGGTATCACTCTTGTATATATGGAATATGGAAGCAATTTATCTTTAGTATACCTCTGCAATATTTTGCCCAGAAAGAGTTCTGCTTTGAAAAAAATTTATGAGATTTATTCATTTTATTTTTTCTGTGTATTTTGCCTGTGTGTATGTATATATGCCACGTGCATGCTTGGTGCCTGTGGAAGTCAAAAGAGAACCTCAGATCCTGTGGAGACGGAGTTTGGATGATTGAGAACTACCTACCATGGGGGTGGTGGGGACTGAGCCAGGTCCTTTGCAAGAGCAACAAATGCTCTTTACCACTGAGCCATCTCTCCAGCCCCAGTTTTACTTTGTGTGTTAACTAATACTAAGATGGATACGTGGCATGAATCACCACTCTATCTTTATATTGCACACCAGCAACCCACCATTGACTGCATGTCAGAAGATGGTTACAAGCTAGACCGAATCAGGGGTGAAATTGAATTCCACAATGTGACCTTCCACTATCCTTCGAGACCAAATGTGAAGGTGAGTGTTCACCTTTTCCCCAATGTTTTATTCTTGAATAATTCACATCTATATTCACACACTGTTTTCTGTATGCTGACTCAGTTTCCAGGAACAGAGGACACAGGTGCGTTTCTCTGGAAGTGTTCTTGGGTATTGTGCCAACTTAGGGACACACTGCATTTCTAAGTGATGATTGTAATGTGCAAATCCCCTTGGTTGGAACACAATCTAGCACAAGGCTCAGGCTAAGTCAGCCATGTGGATCCTCTGTTGACATGAGTGGCAGATCCTGCCATTCTAGGTATGTGGCAAGGCAATCAAAACAATCAAGGAGTACAGCTTCCAGTCACCACCTCCTCGGAAACCACAGAAGGTGGAGCATAGTGAGGGAGGAAGTGTGACTGGCAGAGCTAGCAGCTTATGGGCAGCTTTGCTTCCTGTACATAGGTCCCCTAGGCAGCTCGCTGCATTTGTCCTTATAGGAAAGTCACCTGGTGCTGTTGCTCTCATGTATCTGGTGTTTAGTGATTGTCCAGGGCACACAGCGAGGGAAATACGCTGTTTTCTAGAAACTATGGAGCATGTTTGCTAGCAGTAACTCCACTATACAGGAAACTCCCATCTGCCCTCCTGAATGAATTGGTTTTGAAGTAGTGCTGCTGGTTTTCATTCAGAACTTACCATTTCTGTTTTCCTTTTATTAACAATATTTCTGTTATATCACAGAACTAAATCCTAATCTCATCTACTAATATTTAGTCCTTGCCCTTCAGAGAGTTTTAAATCTAGAAACACAGTAAACACATTTGTTGGGCAAAATTATTCAAATAATATACTCATATAACATTCAAACATACCACCTACAAACAGGTTTGTTTCTGATCCTTGGTCTATGAATTATCATTACACTTTTGACTTAGAGGAGCTTCTTATTTAACAAACTGAGATTGACTCCTTGAAGTATCCTAGCATATCAGATGTATTTTAAATTAGATTTTGAGGCATAATTTTAAAGGTGACCCTTGCTTATTTATCAGTGTTAATACATCATCATTTTATTGTTGGCCACAGCTATTAAGCAATATGCTAATGGTAAACTTCTTTCCAGACAGTCTTCTTTTGCTGTTGATAGATATATATGGACAGTGCCTTGGGGCATAAGTAAACACACGCGCACACATATTCACTCTTATGTAGGAGGCATGGATACATTTCAGAAATTCTCACAAAGCATCCTACATATGATCTAATTGTTTGGGTAAATGCTCAGTGACATTAAGGACTTAAAAAATGTTCTTTCCTCTTCAGATTTTAAATAATCTCAACATGGTCATTAAGCCAGGGGAAATGACGGCTCTTGTGGGATCCAGTGGGTCCGGGAAGAGTACAGCACTACAACTCATTCAAAGATTCTATGACCCCTGTGAAGGCATGGTGTGTATCTTCTAGAAACTTTTCAACATGGAGGGGCAAGTGAATGCAAGTGGTGGTGTTGTCAAATTGGTATTTTTGATTTAATATCATTTTACATTTTCCTGTAATGTTTTTTGTTTGTTCACATTTATAGTTTCAACTGCGTTGAGCAGCAAAGTGTTATTTGATGAGTCAAATTTGAAAGCAAGATTTACTATAAAACACACATGCAAGATAGGGGCTATTGCTTACATTTATTGTGTCTTTTGAAGTTTCTTATTGGACACAAGCCAAAAGACAACAATAGTGTTCAGAATATGGTGAACAACCAGTTACTCTGCTGAGAAATTAAAAATGTGCCCATTCTGAGGCTAGCAGTGAGAAATCAAGTGACTTTTACATCACCTGTGTTTCTACAGTGAATTTCTGTACAGCTAAACCCAGTTTCAATTGGATACTGACATCCTTATAAAATCACATTCCCATGGGAATTGTTTCTATTATTGTCTTGTTAGTCTCTGGTTATTCTCACCAGTGGCCAAGTATTACCTAACATTATGATTCAGAAGTTTGAAGGGCTCTAAGCTCTGTGATGCATTTCTGCTTTCTAGGTGACTCTGGATGGCCATGACATTCGATCTCTTAACACACGGTGGCTGAGGGATCAAATTGGGGTAGTGGAACAGGAGCCAGTTCTGTTCTCCACCACTATTGCAGAAAACATTCGTTATGGCAGAGAAGATGCGACAATGGAAGACATAGTCCGAGCTGCCAAGGAGGCCAATGCCTACAGCTTCATTATGGCCCTGCCACAGGTACCTTACATACAGTCCAGGGGAGCACAGATGTCATCAAGGGAAGAATTAGTCCTTTTCGTTTGAATCTTCAGTCCTTAAATTTTAATGGCACGCTCTAGATTTTGTGCCTGGAAATATACCACGCTTTCCCTTTCACATAAAATATATATTGCTTGTATGGTTGATATCTACCAAAGTGGAGCTCTGCCTTTTAAAAAAGGTCCCTTTGGTGTAGATATAATGTCTTTGCCTACTTATTAAATGCACATTAAAGTTTTTACAATATTTGTCATGAAGCAATGCTTGAGAAATGCTTTCTTGCTTGTTAATCACCTTTCAGTTACTGTGACAAGATGCCCAAGGTAAGCAAGTTTTAAGGAGGAAAATTTACTTGGGCATATGTTTTCTGAGGCTCCAGTTTAAAGGTCAGCTGTTTCCTTTGCTTGTGGCAAGATAGAACATCTTAGTGGGGGAGTGTGTAATAGAGCACAAGGGCTCACCTTTCAGAAGCCAGGAAGAAAAAGAGACAGAGGAAAGACTAGAACCCCCCACTCAGTGGACCAACTTCCTTCTACAGAGTCACTCTGAAAGGTCCTACTGGCTCCCAATAGTGCCGCAAGGTGGTACCCAAATACTTGACAAGAAGCAACTTCAGAGAGGAAGGATTTGTTCTAACAGTTTGAGGATACAGTCCAACATGGCAGGGATGGCATGGTGGCATGAACATGACACAGCTGGTCATACTCATTTGTGGGCAGGAAGCTGAAGGAGATGCTGCTGCTGAGCTGGCTTTTTATTTTTTTTTTTTTCATCCCAGCCTGTGGGAGAGTGGGCATCCACATGGGTGGTCTCCTCTTCACAGATTACCATTTCCTGAAGTGCCCTCCAAATGTACCCAAAGGTCTGTCTGCTAGGTGGCTTTAAATCCATCAAGTTGGCAGTGAACATTAGCCATTGCAGGGAACATTTAAGATCTAAATCATAACTACCACTGTCTTTATGCTTCAGTTTTCCTGTGCTTGCGCAGCTTAACTCTTGTGCTCTCTGACCCTAGTTTCACAGATTCAAGAGTTCCTCATTATGTCTCCATTCTGTTTGATCCCATGTCTACAAAAACTAACTCTATATTATATTTACTGTATTTGCCATGATGATCTCTAAGTCACAGGACAATTAACTAATGGCATATGCATGGCTTTTAATACATTGCAGGCCTTGCTCTGGCACTTCACGTACATGAGCTCGTTTAGCCCTCAAAGCCACTTTGTCAGGCAGCAGCTACTATTTATGCCCATCTTCAGATGACAACTAATATTCTGTGAGGTCAATGACGGCCCAGAAGTGTACAATACATAGACAGAAAGACAGCTGGTGGTCAAGTTCCAGACACTAGCCTTGAATATATTCCATTCACCCTCTATCCTAGTTAGGGTTTTATTGCTGTGAAGAGACACCATGACCACAGCAACTCTTATAAAGGAAATCATTAAATTGGATCTAGCTTACAGTTCAAAGGTTTAGTCCATTATGTTCATGGTGGGAAGCATGATGACACACAGGCAGACACGGTGTTGGAGAGGTAGCTGAGAGTTATCTTAAGAACCTGAGGGGAGCAGGAAGATAGAGAGCTACTAGACCTGCTTTTAGCTTCTCAACCTCCACCCCCAGTGGCACACTTCCTCCAATAAGGCCACACCTCCTAATCCT
>CAJQZJ010033126.1:6658640-6679727 GCA_907164525.1 Lophiomys imhausi | reverse complement strand
TTATTATGAGGAAGATATAGTCTAATAGTTAATGAAAATAATGAAAATTACACTGTCTCAACATCAAACCAGCTTCACCACCTTCTAGCTTTATGAGATTACACCAGGTTAGTTTAGTCTTTTACGTTCAGAATTTCCTTGTTCAGCCATTATAGTACCTGCCTCCTGGTGTTCTATGTGGACTATATGAGACAATATATGTAGGATTTCAGTACCATGCTTTATCTGTGGTAAAGAGCTTAACCCTTATTGGCTGATACTAAAGTCAAGAATCTGACTTCTAATATCATATTGCTAAATTTCAGTGTGGACTTAGTTCTGTGAGATACTCAGTCAGGACTTGCTGTGACAGCAAGGAGTATAAAATTAGTTTGATCTTTCATTCACAATGTAAAGACAGCTTTAGCATTATTTTTTGCTTAGTGTTCAGCAGTTGAACACAAAGGAGACAATACTGTGGTTCATAGTCCCCGATGATGGCTTTTCAAGACTTGACTTGATCAATTTTCATTTTGGTTGAAAATTTTTATTTGAGCATGAACTAAAAAGAAATGATCTCACACACAAATATCGGTTGGTTAATTCATTCCAAAAAGGGGCATTTCTTTCAGTAAGGGTTGGACCTGTAAAAATTTACTTGAGAAAAAAGTTAAAAGGGACATTGGATTTGCTGTCAGAAGCCATCAAATTCTTCTTCTTCATGATTCCTAGCAATTTGACACCCTTGTTGGAGAAGGAGGCGGCCAGATGAGTGGTGGTCAGAAGCAAAGGGTAGCCATCGCTAGAGCCCTCATACGGAATCCTAAGATCCTGCTTTTGGACATGGCTACCTCAGCACTGGACAATGAGAGTGAAGCCAGAGTACAAGAATCACTGAATAAGGTTTGTGGGGAGTCAGTTCATTTTACAGGCCCTTCAAGGAGGGAGTGAAGTTAGCAGGTCAGCATACTCAGTCTGAAAATTTATAAGATATTGGTCAATTACCATATATTTTGTGTTGAATAGGACATAGTTGTGATTTACTCTCCAAAGATGTAATATAAAATTAAAACTCATATGAAGTGTAATGTGACATAATCCCCTTTTATTAAACTATTGATTAATTGCCACAATCAGGTCAATCTGTGATGTGATTTATTTCTACAAGAAACTGTTGGCTACTTCTGATACATCCACAGTCTGTTTAAGGATGTTCCTAGGGTCCAAAACTGACTTCCTTGTGGACTCAGCAATGGTGTGAAGGTTGGAGTTGGTTCTCTCTTATGTCTTGTTTAAAGGTACCCTATGTCTTCTTACAGATTCAACATGAGCACACGATCATCTCCGTTGCCCATCGTCTGTCAACAGTCAGAGCTGCAGACATAATCATTGGTTTTGAACATGGAGCAGCTGTGGAAAAAGGCACCCATGAAGAGCTGTTAGAAAGAAAAGGTGTCTACTTCATGCTTGTGACCCTGCAAAGCCAAGGAGATGAAGCCCACAAAGAAATGGGTGTAAAAGGCAAGTACATTTTCCCTTTGACCTGTATATTATACCAAATAATTAACATATATGGTGCTATTTATACGGTGACTTTATATGTTTGCGAATATGTACTGCTTATACTCTCAAAGCCCAGAAGACATTATGCAGTTGGTAAAGGAAATAAATCACAGAAGGCTTACTTATCTGATCAAAGTCATAAAGCTAAACCCAAGGTCTTTTGCTTTCAATTCTACTATTTTTCAATGAAGACAAGCTTCCTAGGTGTGTCAGGCATTGGAAGGACAGTCATTATTATTGGATGAGCTAAAGAATGACAAAACACATGTTTTAACCTTATTTTCAAAGGGAGATAGATATCCCAGGCCCTACTGTGCCTTCTTTTTCTCAATCTGAACTTTCAGACTTTGTGGTTATACTGAGCTAGTTAGTCACTCTTGACTTTCCCCAGCATCTCCATGTGGACTCATCAACAGCATTAGGCATAACTATTGCACATGTTTAACACATGAAATCTAAGTAAGTATTGAAAGTTTGCTGATTGTATCAATAGGTTTGTGTGTGTGTGTGTGTGTGTGTGCCAACTCTAATGAGTTTTCATTAACTTTTTAAAATTCATATTAAAAGAATCTTATGGCTATAGAAAGAACACACATTTCATACAAGCCATTCTTACTGAGTTCTTTGAATTTTTTTTTGTTAGAATGTGTTGGACAAGTTTCAGGTTTTATTTATTGTAATAAGTTAATAAGATCCAATACAAAAGTAATTAGCTTCTAGGTAAACAGAAAATTATGCTATGTAAATAAGGCTGTGCTTATTGTGTGCTCTAAGGAATGGCTCATGTTGTGTTAAGTAGGAAAAGACGAAACCGAAGGCAACACATTCGAGAGGACTTTTACCCGAGGGAGCTATCGGGATAGTTTAAGGTAAGCACAAGCCATGTGATTTTGAATATTTTTGATACTTTTAGGAGTCTTTTACACTTGTGATGCTTAGGCAATATCTCAGGTCCAAGAAAGAAGCCCCCTGGCAGACTCTAAGTGTTGTGATATAAGTGTATGTAGATGTGTTTAACTTGGTCTTTTCAATCTGTTGAGAGGAGGGCCATGCTGGAGAACTCTCTGATTATTGAGCTTAGAACAGAGATTTTACTTCATTATTTTGTTTTAATTTTAATTTTATGTGTATGGGTGTTTTGTCTGCATGTATTTCTGTGCACCATGTGTGTGCCTGGTGTCTACAGAGGCCAGAAGAGGGAATCGGATCCCCTGGGCCTGGAGTTATAGATGGATGTAAACTACCGTGTGGATGCTGGGAATTGAAGCCTAGAGAGCAACCTGTGTTCTTACCCACTGAGCTATCTCTCCAGCTCCTAGAATAAGGATTAAAAAAACTACTAAGTTAACTTGGTACTGTGTTACATATCCATATACTTGAGAGGCTGAGGTAGGAAGATTACATGTTCAAGGCTAGCTTAGACTACAACATGAGACCCTATCTCAGGAGAAAACATGTAAACAATTACAAATAAACAAACTGCCAGGCACCTAAACTTTCCCCACCAAACTTAACCATTGTTTGAAATACTCTTTTTAAAAAAAATTTTTGTTTTAGGGTTTTTGTTAAAGATTTATTTATTTTACATATATAAGTGCTCTACCTTCATATACCCCTACATGCCAGAAGAGAGCAGAAGATTCCAGTGTAGATGATTGTGAGCTACCACATGGTTGCTGGGAATTGAACTCAGGACCTTTGGAAGAACAGACAGTGCTCTTAACCGCTGAGCCACCTCTCCAGCCCTAAAATTGTTTGGTTGCTTTTCTTTCTTTCTTTCTTTCTTTCTTTCTTTCTTTCTTTCTTTCTTTCTTTCTTTCTTTCTTTCTTTCTCTCTCTCTCTCTCTCTCTCTCTCTCTCTCTCTTTCTTTCTTTCTTTCATTCAAAGTTTTTCAAGACAGGGTTTCTCTGTGTATCCTTGACTGTCCTGAACTCCCTTTGTAGACCAGGCTGGCCTTGAACTCACAAAGATCCGCCTGCCCCTGCCTCCCCAGTGCTGGGATTAAAGGCGTGCGCCACTATGCTTGGCAGAAGCACTCTTATATGAAGGCCATCTTCACCCAATTAGCTCAGCATGTTCTTCATCCTTATTGAAAGGCAATTGAATTACTAACACTTCTGCTCCCAGAGTAATGCATTTGAACTCAAACACTTTCTTAATTGGGTAGAGGATGTCCCTAAATGAGATATTTATTTTCCTGTGTTTATATATACAACTGTTCACTTTTCAAAATATATTTTGGAGTGTGGTATTAGTGATATTGTAATCATCTTTTATGTTGGTTTAAGAATTTTACTAAATTTTTTTCTAGTGTTAAAAGTTATGTATTAAGAATTCTGTTCATAAATATTTGTCTGTGTTCATGAAAATATTATTAAGACTTTTTCTCCTTCAGTCAGAAAACTAGTAATAAGTTATGGATGACGCATCTCTCTACCATTGGCCTTACCATTTCCAAGACGTTAAATGCAAGACTGTGCTTAGAGCAAAGACTCAGAGACTTGATTCTTCAAGGTGGTGACTTATTTCCTAAAAAGGAGTTAAAGTTGCTTAAATTAGGGCATTCTGATTACATCTTCACGTAGTCAAAATTATTTTATTTATTGTTAGTTTTCAAAGAATAATTTACTAAAAAGGATTTGCACCTATTTCAAATATAAATTTTTAAAAATACTAATGTATCTTATCTTCATAGATCTAAATTCTCAGACTTGGTTATTTTTTTTCTCTTTAGAAAAAAAGTCTACTGAAGAAAAAGAAAAAACTTTAAAGAAATGTTAGCTTTATTGAGCTGGAAAGCAAAGCAATAGCTTAGAATTACTATATATATAGAAGATAAAGAAATTATCAGAATTATTAGGCAGATTTTATAGACATGCAACACTATGTTTGATCATTGCAACATGTTTAATCATGATTAAAATAAGAGTCACTACTTGAAGATAGCAACTACTTTTTTGCAACACAATGATGGGGCACCTCTCTTGGTCATTGGGTTAAAATATCATGTAACTTCTGGTCATATCAACAAGAAAGTAAATGTTCTATTTATTTTTAAGAACAAAATTCTGTTCTTAGTAGTTTATGATGAGAAACAAATAGCAATTTTACTCAAGTGTCTCTTATTTGGCTACATTTCCTGCAAGTTCTACATTTTAATGACTAGGAGTTTAAAAAATCCAGAAAGACAATCTATACACAAAAAGTAGCTATTAACCTCCTGCAGAGAAAGATTTATAACTTTGAATAAGGAGTTCTATTAAAAATATCTCATTGTATGGGTTGACAAGATTTTCTTCTAGAAGATGACTAAATGAAATTTTAATTTGTAACTTGTTTCTTGGGCTTTAGTCTTTCTAATAGCTGAGCCTTTCTTCAACAACGTACTTTAGGTTCAAAAGCAAGTTAATTGGAAACAGAAAATAATTTTCTAAATGATAATGTTGAGAAAAAGAGAAAGAACATTTATTACCCCAAATTAGCTGTTTTTCTTTGCAGGGAAAAGTGGTATATAACTCTTGACTAAATGAGAATTTCTTTTTTTTTTTGATTTCTCCAGGATATATATATATATATATATATATTTTAATAATTTATTTTTTATTTCTTCAAGTTACATCTCTTAAAGAGAGTGTTGTATAATTTCTGAAAAAACCATGCCATGGAATTTTACCATAGTGTTTATGATAAGCCAGATTGAGGACCAGCTGGGAGGCAGAGTCCAGCACACTTACTGCTCAAGGTCTTATTACAGAATATGCTAGATAGGTGAAAGGGTTTGAGGAATAGAAGAGGGAAGATTTAAGAAGTATAAGATTAAGGTAGTAGAAAGAAGGAACTCATAGAGAGGACTTCCTACATGGAGAATTGAGTGTTGAGTACTCAATTAAATAGTGACGTTCTCTCCTTTCTCATGTACTCCTACTTTGGTGTCGATTGCTGTGAGTTTTGATTAGACCTTTGACTTTGAGTCTTAGTCATCACATATGCCCTATGATACCCTATGATCAACCTGTGATCTACAAGTGACACAGCCTATCCTTCATAGTCTGGAGGTGTCCCAGCATTTGTTACCTAACCCAAAGAAATAACTCTATATGCATCCTCAAATATCATGCCAAGTGGGAATAAACTGAGTATCCCAGAAGTTAGGCTGGGGACAGGGAATCAGGTTTCACGAGTGGTTTTGTGGTTTTGATCATAATGAAACATGGCAAGACTTTGAATGTGCAAGATTAACGAAGAGAGGTGGCTTCTGGCAAATGCCTACTGTTGAATGTGGGTAACTAAGAGGGAGGCCATTCATACAGCGACAAAGGAAAATATCATAATGAAGTTGACACATTACTGATTTCTTGGGAAGTCCGGATGGTGACAAGCACCATCTTGGCACTTGTTTTAGTCTAATTTCCCCTGTCTACAAATAATAGGGGACACGAAAGTTATTCTGCCTAGAGTTAGAACAATTGACATGGTCCCCTCACCTCCATCATTTCTTTCTTTACATTGTACTACTTCAAATTAAGTCTTCAAAACACAACTTTAACTGTACAAAGTTTCTGCACAGCACTCACCAGACTTTTCCTTGCACTAGCTTTGATTACATGCATTATTCTCCTGTATGATTTAAACTTCTTGAGAAAGATGTCCGTGATTTGGCGAAGTCTTTATGTTCCCACTAGCACCTAACATTGTATTTTTACATGCTGTAGGAACCTCTTTGGCCTGGTTGCTGTGTGTTCTACAAAATCTGGAGATGGTCTCATTAGGGATCTTATTTTTCTTTCTATTATCTCACCTGTATCCAGGTAGCATCACCCTGAAGGGGAGAAGGCCAGGAAGAGGGTGAAAGAGAAAGAAAGAGACAGAGACATAGAGACAGACAGAGACACAGAGAAAGACCAGAAACTATACTCTAAGCCAGAAGGAAATACAACTGTTAAACCAATACTTTTGCCATGGTAACAGCTGGCAGAACCATGTGGGCTCTGCACACATTTGAATCCTGAGTTGTGTTTAATAGGCCAATGGAAGATGTCACTCCCTTCACTCTCTCCCTCCCTGGCTCCACACTGAATCTGGATCCAGTAGTGACAGAGCTTGGGTTCAAGAGTAATCTACCTAATTTATTCTGACCAAGATAAACTTCATCAAACCTAACTGGAAGCTCCCTACCTTGGTTGTCATGTGACCCTCTAACATTTCTCTTGATTTGATGTGCGGTGTAAACTGGGACACCCAGCTGAGTCCTGTTGCAACCTGCTTTCCATCTACAGCTTGTCCTGTCTTGCTGTTTTTTTTTTTTTTTTTTTTTCCAGAGCTTCCCTTCGGCAACGCTCCAAGTCTCAGATTTCTTCTCTGGTACACGAACCTCCCCTGGCAATTGCTGATCACAAGATCACTTATGAAGACAACAAGGTCAGACACCCATTGCTTTGGGTTGGGAGTTGGGGCATGGGAGAATCTTCCTCTGGTGCCTCATTTATCTTTAGGTATATATGCCTTTTAGGTGTATAGTAATGGCCCACTAAGTCAGACCAAATAGGGGACTATTAGGACCTAGTGAAAACTCCACATTTTACACCTCCACTCTTGCAAAGAACACAGATTCAGTAGCTAACTACTTTGAAGAACATATATTAAATTAAGCTGAATTGTTGAGGGATAGCTACCAATTTTCAGATGAGCAATTATAATAAATACAGGAAATACATGTCTTAAACATATATCAAATTGTTTGTTTGTATGAAGGTAACCTTTTAAAGTTTTAAAGAATACCCCAAACATTTTTTTCTCAAATTTTAAAACTTCCTCTTAATTGGTGAAGGTATTTGATAAGATGAGACCTTATGCAAATTGTCACAAGTTTTAAATTACAAAGGTATACTCATGAGACTGTAGCTATTCTGCTATGTGGACATTATCTTTTTCATAAGGTACCATGTGTTAAACCTCAACTCTTTCCCAGGCTTCATGTGGTCACTTTTGAGCTCCTACATACCCTTTATTAGAACTCCTTCATGGAACTCTTGATTTTTGAAACTATGCTCTTTTCTCTTACTAAATTTTAGACTTCTCAGACTTCCTAACCCAACACATCTGTGTTGAGTCACTGTTCCTTTGCCCAGTGCCTTGTATCAAGTAGGACATCAGGAGGTTTTTGTTTGTTTTAACTGGAATGAAAATTACATTTCTGTGATTAAAAATGAAGCCCAAACTCTATGTATTAAACCAAATAAGTCAAGATATATTTTAATCAAAAGTACATCCATTATGCATGATGTAATTTCAAAATGTCTTCAATAAAATTCCAACTTGTGAATCCATTAAGACATTATTACAAACACTGGGTCACAAAGGAGAATTTTGGAATAAATTCTTGAATGATATCCATTTTAAGGTCTTATAAAAAATGGGTCATTAGGCCTCTCTACTGTCTTGTTCTATGAGGTCTCAATGTTGAAAAAATTCATTTCGATAAAAACATAAGAACCTTCTTTCTCAGGATGAGTCAGAGGGGTGATTTTTTTTTTTTTAAACTACTTCTTGCCTTATAAGTGAATCTTCTCTTTGGTGCCAGACTTAATTTTTTATTTGTGTTCGTGGTACTAGGAATAAAACAATTGGAATCATTTGAGTGTTGCTGAGTATAACTTTTAAAAGACACCGTCTTATATTTTCTCCAGTAAAGGAGATGAAGATGAAAAACAAGAAAAAAAGTGTCAAGAAGCTGTATTATGTCATTCAAACTCCAAAAGGAGACAATCTGCTATTTCTCTGATACTTCTTGTGTATACAGTAACTGTATCAGAGTCCTTTCAATTTGAAGAAAATTTTAAAGGAAAACAATATAACTTGGCTAATAGAATTTCCATTTCGTTCTTCTTTGACTAATAGAATTTTTAATCCTAAGGAGCACTGAATGAGAAGGTGTGGCTTGGTTTTAGCATTTCAAAGTATTTTAACTAAGTCTACAAGGCGAACCTGTTTCTCATTCTGATGGAGAAGGCAGACCTCAACTTCCTTGACTTGGGAAAGGGTCTGTTGTGTTGCTAAATGGTCTACTTCCACAAAGCAATTACTTCCACCTTGTGGTCTCTCCGAGTATTTACAGAACACTGAGAAGGGCTGAGGCTTTTTAGAAGTCTGTCCTAAACTCTAAGTGGGATGACTTTTCCAAAGGGTTAGTTAGAGATGGAGCTAAGCCCATTCTCCTTGTCCAAGCTGTATCTTCAGCTCCCAATAATGGGATGACATGGTAAATATCCTAATCAGGTTAAGTTTAGGATTAAGGACCATCTACAGAGTAGAAATTTCAGTCTCTAATCTAATATTTATGAATCTTTTTGAGTAAAACAAAACAAAAACAAAAAAAAGGGAAGTGGAATATATATGGATCAAGTCAGAATGCGCTATATTAGAATCTTGTAGCTTCATCACAGCTGACTTGCGGATTTAATTCTATCTTAGAAATAGTACAGAGAGACAGGACTCATAAAAATGGCTATCAGTGTTGGCTCATCTGGAAAATCTTGGATTTATTTTGTCATATGTACCATTTTATCATTAAATCTTAAAGTTATTATTCAGGTAGGAGATTCTTATTGTTAGAATACAGAAACTAGTGTAAGAAAATATAGAAAGAAGGATACAAACTTCCAGTGGGAAGTTTGATCTTCCTCTGGCCTACACAGGGGATCAAATATATTATATATTAAAATATATCATATCAATATTACAATAATAACACAATATAACAGTGATATCTTAATTAATGTATTAATATATTGCTATTAACAAATAATACAATATCCAATATAATATATAACATGTATGCATTGTATGTTATTATATTATATATTAGTATATAATATATAAAATGTTATAATATAACATAAATATATTTAATATATCTATACATTTATTTATATGTCTTTACATATTTATATATTTTATTTATGTACATATTTATATATTTCATGCATATCATTTATATATAGATATAATATACATATCATATGACATATATGATGCATATATCATATGATATGAATTTTATATGATGCATCATATATAATATAACATTATTAATTAATATTAATTATATTCTTAATTAATATATTAATTGTATATTAACATAATATATTAATAATATTATACTTATTATTCCTCTGTTGTTCATTTAGATATAACATAAAATTTAATAAAATAACCCATTGTTTGAGGACAGGCTTTCTGTACCACTCAGGTTGCTTTAGGACAGCAGGATATAACTTTCTATAAGATCAACTTTTTCTTTTATAGTGACTAATGACAAAAAATATTAAAGTTAAGTATTTTGTTTATTAATTTGTATTGATATGAAAACTACAGGGCAAAAATATTTTCTATTGCCCTTAAATATCTCTTTGCTGAAGGTCAGGGACACTTTGCCAACAAGATAACCAGGAAAGGTCCCATCTTGTTAGGCTATGAATGAAGTAACATGCTATGGGGTAGCAGTGTCATGAGGGAACAGGCAAAATTCAGAGAATGTTAGCATGACATTTATGAGTCTGTAAGCATCCAGATCTGGACTATCAAGACCTACAAAGGTCATTTTTGCCGTATTAAAAGCCATCTAGTTAGTCCGACACAATCCCGAGGAATTCACCTGAGTCAAGAATAGACACTGAGCTCCTCAGACCAGTGACAGCACCTGAAGTTTGGCATCTTTGCACTGGTTTTCCAGTTCAATTCCAAGTTCCCACAAAGAGACGCAGAGATGGCCACGTAACACCACCTTCAAGCAAATTGTGTTATAGGAGAGGACTCACAGCCTCTGGGAGTGGGCAGACGGGTTGAATGCTTGAGGTAAAGGGAATATCTCTGTCTTCCAAGGTTGTTTGCCAAACATTCTCAAAAAAAAAAAAAATTGAGCGAAGGTAGTTATTGTCTGTTGTGCAGAAATAGGATAGATCCAACTCCCTCATTTTAACAAAATAGCCGAGGTGCGGAGAGCTGACCTGCTTGGCCCGCATACTCTGTGGGCAGTCAGACAGGGCTGTCCCAAGAACTCCATTCTTCCTCTGCCCGCTGCCCTGGTCCTTTCTTGAGCACCCTTCTCTGTGGCACTGACGGCCAGAGTTAGTGCTGCAGAGATGAAACGACCGAACAGGAGGATTTGCTGCGTGCGTGCGTGCGTGAGCTGCAGTGATGGAGCGCAAGTGCTGAAGGTAGTCAAGAGAACTCAAAAGGGAGAATATGACATTCATTGCCAGCTCCAGCGGCAGTTATAGTGATACGGCTATCGCTCCAGCCTTTCATTTAAATTTAACTAGAATTTGGTCCTTGACTTTGTAGGAGAAGGGAAAGTCTTTGAAGCTTAGTGCTATTTTCTGTTCCTGATATTAACTATCTGGAGGATAAATTAACTTTTGCTATTAAAAAAAAGAACATTCATTAATCATTTTGTAGTCAATTTTGTACAGATATTTTTAGTGTGTTTTAATAGGAAAAGTTTAAAAATCAATACAACCCTGCATAAGCCATCTAGAATCCTTTCTCAGAGTATTAAGTTTAACAAATCATTGAATAAACAGAAAAAGGATGAAAAACGAAGCAAAACGATTTTATACGTAATACGTGCCCTCAAGAGGATGAAAAATTTACAAGCTGTGATATTTTAATACCAACTAAAAAGACCAGAATGGGGAAGTCCTGATTAATTTTCATCCTCTGTGGGGGAAAATGGGCAATTTAGAAATCCAGACCCAGTGCTGCTGGCTTAGGAGCACTCATTAAGGAAAGCCTTATTAACACAAGAACACTATCACTGATAAGTAATCATGTCCACTTCAGTTACACTAGCAGAAGCCCAGAGCTTCTGCCAATTTCTAGCTTAGAGAACTTTGCTTGATATGTACATAAAGTATACCTCAAAACTTCTCCAAGTTTTTGATGTGTAAATACACTTAGCAAAGTTACTTTTAAAATGAGGAATTATTTTCCAAGATACAATGCAATTCCTACGGCCTGAGAATTATCCCTTACGCTAGGACCAACAACCCCACCCCAGCCAAGGCACAGTCCCAAGCAGGCAAGTCTCAGATAACCAACCATGATTTTTAGCCGAAAGGTGTGCACCGAAGGGTGAGTGTAGACTCGGGTAACTAACTTTCTTTCCCTAAGGACAAGGACATGCTTGTGGAGGAAGTCGAACCTGCCCCAGTTAGAAGGATTCTGAAATTCAACGCTCCAGAATGGCACTACATGCTGGTAGGAGCTTTGAGTGCAGCTATGAATGGGGCAATCACGCCCATCTACTCCTTTTTATTCAGCCAGATCCTTGGGGTAAGCAAGCAACTGGACCAACTTTATTCTGTTCATACCTTCTGTTATTTAAAATCACTGGCCAGTATCGTATCTGAAATAATACCTCTTTTCTTGAACATACTTAGCTTTTTTTTTTTTTTTGCTAGCTCTCCGACACTCCTATGCCTCTACCTTCAAGTCTAAAGGATAAAAAAAAAATCATAGAGGTTGTATCACAGCAAATGAGAAGACATTGAGCGCTCTTCATTGGGCTGGCAAGGGTTCACAGTCATTAAAAAAAAATCATAGAAGTTGTATCACAGCAAATGAGAAGACATTGAGCACTCTCCACTGGGCTGGCAAGGGTTCACAGTCATTACACTATGAAAAATAAATATATACAGCTAAAAATTGAGGTTGCAGGAAGACCAGTTTCCTGTATAGAAAGCATGTTTGTTGAATAATAATATAAAAGGCTCTCAGGGTGATTTCTAATCCTGCTGGATCACTGGGGTACAAAGCTTGACTTAAGGAACAGGTGACAGTGTATTATGGGCAAGTCTCTGTTCTGCTGCTGACTGCATTAAAGTAGGGATGTGGGAGGAATTGAGAGGCTAAAAAAAAGAAAACAATAAAGAAGTAAATATACAGTTGGGAGAAAGAATAAGCTTACTTTAATTTTTTACTTCCTAGGAGTCAGATGCTATTTTCCATCTGACTATTGCTATAGCAACAGTGGCAAACACTTAATAGATATCACCTAAACACTCTGTGGTCATTATGCTTCCTGATAACCATTGTACGCCCAGATTCTTCTTATTGCCATTTTATAGAGGCTCAAAGAACTTAGGGAAGGAACATGTGGTGGAGTTAGGATTCACATCCAGCCAGGGTGATGTAGAGACAAGCTCTGCTTACACCTTATTTCCACAGAATTAGCCATAAAAAGGCTGTTGTATTTTCACAGTTCACACACACACACACACACACACACACACACACACACACACGCACACACACACTCAGAGTGAGCTCAACAAAAAAGGAAAATAACACCCATTAGGACATTGTCAACTTTCTCAAGGACTTGCCAATACACCACACTATCAGAGTAATACTTTGAAAAACTCACATTTTTGTTCCTTTTTCTATATCCCTTCCTTCTCCCTTCTCTGATAGAAATCAGGACCACAAAAAAAAAAAAAGTGCCCCCACGGTTGTGACTTGGATAGAAAGACCTGAATAATCCACTAGTAGAATCGTTTAATCACTTTACTTTCAGGAAGTCAGGCAATTGGAAACATAGCTCTAGTTAATTGAGTTTCTGGTTATATGGTGTCACAATCTTTCATGCTGAAAATCTTTAAATATAATTAATGTATATTTCTTCATTTCCTAGTAGGTACAGCATGCAAATACAAATGCATGTTTTATTAATTTACCCAATAAGCATTTATTGATGGTCTCTCTTAGACACTGTGTTAGGGACTTGATACCATAGCATCACAATTAGAGTACTTTCCCTGTGAAGTTCCCAGGAAGTGAGGAAGGCGATCACTAAACAGAAAGAAAAATAAAGAACACCCACCATTCAACAAGTTTTTATCAATGGCTTCTTTATTGGTGAGTATTCCTGGTGTTGGGCTGGGATAGAGGACAAAATCAAGCCTCACGTGACCTCTCCAGCTGCCATTCCAGCATCGAGAGGCCCTAGGTGGACCTCCTTAAGCAAGACGAACATGTGTTAGAAGAAAGAGTAGAGATGAGTCTGAAATATAGACAACTACACTGAGATGTTGGCTTGTATAAAGGAAATGCGAAATTTTGACGTCTATACTGATTTCCTAAAAGTATTTATTCTCTGACAACTTCATACACACTTACAGTATAGTTTGGCCATGTCTTCCCCATTACCCTCTTTTAGCCTCCTCCCAAGCCCTTTGGATGCCTTCACGAGACTCCTTTTTATTTTCATATTTTGTTAAATGACTCAACTGAGTTTAATTAGGGTTGCTTGTGTGAGCAGAAGTTTACTGAATCATGGGTAACTTTACCAGAAGCTATAACGCTGAGAAAAATGACCACCCCCTTCCCCAGCAGCCATTGAGTGCCAGTAGTTCATTGATTAGAAGTGAGATTTCATGGCGCTTTCCCCAGTTACACTGGGATGTTGACAAACTTGGTTTGTTTAGGTCAACACAGCTGCTGTGAGCCCGTGACTGCCATGACCATGTCCACTCAGACTGGCATTTCTCTGCACTTCTCCTGACCCTCCAGTTCTTATGTTCTTTCTGTCTCCACTTCTATGATGTACTCTGAGCTTTATGTGTGTGGATGTGGGGAGAGTGGATGTAGCTGAAAAAAATTCCACAGTGTTCATGGACCACTTTTTCATTATCCAGGCATCAGCTCATGGACATCTAGGCTGACTCTATTTTCTTTTTTTTTTTTTTGTTTTTTTCGAGACAGGGTTTCTCTGTGTAGCCCTGGCTGTCCTGGACTCACTTTTGTAGACCAGGCTGGCCTCGAACTCACAAAGATCCACCTGCCTCTGCCTCCCGAGTGCTGGGATTAAAGGCGTGCGCCACCACCGCCCGGTGCTGACTCTATTTTCTATCTATTGAAAACAGAACTGCAGTGAGCATGAATATACAAGTGTCTCTCCAGCGGGAAGTTGACTTCCTTTGAGTGTGTGCTGAGAGTGACAGGCCTGCTTATCTGTTTATACTTTAACAAAAGGGGACCAAGAAGATATTCACTCTATTTTCCTCAGACTAAGTTAGCTACTATACAAAGTTTCTTGAGTTCCAAGAGGCCTTTTTCCTAATATTGGCTCTTCCACTTACTGACCACATCCTTTCCTTCCCGAAGTCACATTATTCCATTTCTCTGGGACTCAGTTTCATCAATAATAAAATGGGGGTTGACAAAGGTGACCATGAAGACACACTCTAGCTCTAATAACTGTGAATTGGCCAAATCAGGAAAAGTAATGATTCAACTAGAAGCCTTGCCTTTCTTGAGTGCCCCCCTCCATCAGTGATAAAGACTTCATTCCCCATGACTCTGTGACTCCTCCATTTAGCACTGGAAGTCCTGGGATGGAATTAGACTGGGCCATCAAACTTTTGATTGAAGGTTCTACAACTAAAAAAGCAGTATCTAGTTGCTGAAACCCAGTGCTGGCTTATTGTTAATGTTCTCAGAGGGCTACATTCACTAAGAAAATGAGGCTGAACAAACCACAGTCTCTCCTCTGGCTAAGGAATATTATTTCTATTTATCTTAGCATAATTATTATACTCTCACCATTATAATCATAATTCTTTCATCTCACAGGGTGTCATGTGTATCATGAATTATTAATATTTGTTATTGATACATATAATTACTAAGGTGGAGGAGTTATTCCTTAACCTGCTATTTACTAAATAAACGTGCTGAAATGTGTCAGATTTTAATAAGCCTTAAGCACTGGGGCTGGGCAGATCTTAAGTTAGATTTCTGCTTCCCAGCCAAATCCCCATAAATACTAGCACATGCTCCATTTGGTCTGTTCCTGAGTAGGCTGCACTGGGCCATGTGCACTTCTTGTCCATACTCTAACCCATGGCGTTTACTCCTCTTCCTCCTCCCTCACTCTCTCTCTCCTCCTGCTCCTTCTGCAACCTCCAAGCCTGTGAACCTCTGCTCCACCTACCTCTCTTCTCCCAGCCCAGGCCAAGGCAACTTTATTTAGCCAATCAGAGATAGATTAGCATGCAAGATTATACAGCATAACTTGGTGTATGTGAGAATGTGCTCATCTGGGTGTAACCAGATCTTGAGGGGGGCAAGAAATTAACATTTGAATACAGGCATCTTCCCGATAACCCCCAATAGTAATGAGTCTGTTTTTAAATATCCTGTTTTTATCCTGACACACTTAAAGGGTACTGCATTAATGTATGGTATATTAGACCACACTGAGATACATGTGTCCATTAAATGACTGTGCACAAATAGAAACCTGGTTGCTAACCTACCTAAGCCTCCACACACAGGTAAAATATGGTGTATTTGTTTCACTTCCCTGGGTTTGTTTGGAATGGAAGATGTACCAAGTATTCAAGCCATTAGAAGTCAAGTGTGGCATGCTAGAAAAGGACAGACACAAGAATCAGCCAGCTCTGATGTGACTTATATCTCTGTGTTATTTGTGTATGTTTCATTAATATGGGTAGCTGTGAGATTCCTAATTTTAAGGAAATCCTAATTTAAGATTGGTTAAGCCACACAGTTGATATCTAACACAAAGCAAGAATTTAATGACTGCTTTTCTCTTTATACAAATTTTACCATGACAAAAATAAAAAACTGTGTTTCTGAACCACAGCCAGTCTAAGAACAAGAGAGTTCTAGGGATGGGTAGCCTATTGGGCTGCATTTCAAAACTAGAATGAATGTACAATTAACTCATGGAATAAGATTTTGTGGCAAAAAGACTATGGGTAGATTATAGGCTTAATCTTGAATTAAACAGTCATGTGAATTTTAACATAACCAGCTACTGTCTGGACTATGTTGATAATACCAGAAGCACACCCAGAAGAAAACCACTGTACCTGGAGCTGGGAACTGGGAGTTTCCTTATCCATGAATGGCTCCTAGATGAATATATTCAGGCGAATGTCTTGGTGTGTGTGTTCTTGGTTTTTCTATAAAAGCTAAGTGGGTTCATCTGTAATCTATAGGTACAGTGGGTGGCCTTTGCACAGAGAGGTCATTGTTGCATAACAGCTTGAGGTTTCAAGAATATCTGTATAGCTATTTAAAAAATATATCTTGAATTGTATATTCTGTGGACTAGTTAGTTGCACAAGTCTGACAAGAATTACTGTGGTGTCTTAGAACACATTTTTTAGAAAGTATAGACTGTAGGAATTGTTCTAGAAAGTACAACCTTGTTAATCTAGACCCCCTCTCTCTCTCTCTCTCTCTCTCTCTCTCTCTCTCTCTCTCTCTCCCTCCCTCTGTCTCTCCCTCTCATTCTGCTTTGCACTTTGTGTTCAATCCTGAAACATTTTTTCCAATTTTATTTTTACCTTTTCTCATTTTATAATATATTTCAAAAATTGTCATTACAGTTGCCTTAGTGGTTCCTTAAGATCTGAAAAACAAACAAACAAAAAAAACCTCTTTGAGCACACAAACATATCAGGTAGAAATGATAACTTGTACTGAACCATTCCTACCAAAGCATTATGGGTTTTAAATAAGATATGTGATGATGCAAAATAAAATGAAAATTTGTTAAACTTGTAAAGTTTGCATTGATGCTGAAGAAAGGGTTTTGTTTCCTTTTTTTCAATACATCTAGTTCTGGCATCAAGTATTATTATTCATTAAAACGTGTGTCCTGAAACCTGTATTTTCTGTTTCTGTGTATCACTTGAATCAGATACCAGACACATAGAAAAAAATAGAAACAGATTATTTTTGTCTCACAGAAAATATTTACTAATACAATATTGTACATACTGTTTTTGAGGAGATTTATTTGACACATAGTAGGTATTCAGCAAATATGTGTTGAATGAATTTTTTTGAACAATTCTATGCTGGTGTTGTTCTAGCTATTAAAATTATTTCAGAACTATTGGACAATAAAATGCTCACCATGCAAGCATGTAGGCCTGACCTCAGTCCCCAGAATCCACACAAAAAAACTGGACACCATGACACACACATGTTATCCAGCAGCAAAGAGACCAGAGGAACCTCTTTGGGGATCACTGGCAACATGACTAATTCTAGGTCAGTGAGAGAAAGGGAGAGAGGGACACACACACACACACACACACACACACACACACACACACACTCACATACAAAGAGGAAGAGAGAGAGAGAATAAATAAGAACTTATTATGTCTCTCCAATTCATACTTTTCCTGGGTTCTCCTAGTTACTTCATCTAGTCTGAATTACAAAGGTTTTGTTGTGATTAAAATCCATTTCACTGAAGAGCTTTGCCACCAGAAGTCACTGTTTACTCTGTTTTCTTATTGCAAAAGCTTGCAGCTAGGTGCTTAAGCAACTGGCAGTAAATTCATCACATATTTAAGAATACCATTTACTAATCAAAATAGACCTTAAAGACTTTAGTCACAATTCCCATGGCCTTTGAGGAGAGAATAGTTCCAGTTTCCTGTAAAGGCGACCACAGCAAGCTCAGATTTCACTTTCTTCCCTCCCCCACCCCCCACCCCCAGGCTAATGATAGTTATGCAATAGCTGCTTGCTTTAGAAATGAGTATATACATATATAATATTTTATATTTATAGACTAGTTTACATGTGTAAGACTATACAAATAGTATGCTATACATACATATAGTAAAATACAGGATACCTGAGTCTAAACAAAATTATCTTTTTTGTGTCCATTATTCAAGCAAAATAAGAATTGAAATAATAACAATATTTTTATTGTTATTATAACTATCATAATAACTGACATTCTCAAATTCTCAATGTCTTTCTGTGCCCCCTTCTTTCTTTTCTTCTCCCTATCCCTTCTTCCCTCTTTCTCTCCCTTATGTCTTAAAGGATAACTATTATTTGGTCATAGTAGTTTTTTTTCTTTCTCCTTTCTTTCTTCATCTATGTCAGGAAAAAAAAAAGCTAATACCACTACTTAAATCAACTTAATTTGGGTGTGTGTGTGGGTGGGGAAGATGCACTTCTATAATTGTTGACATTGGTTAAAAATTTCAAGAACCCTGCCACATAGAAGATTGAAAATGCATCATAACATCATCACTAGCTTTGGTTTAAAAACTAGTGTGTTTAAAGTGAAGCCATTTTTAAAACTATTTTTTTTAAGGCAACGTTAATGTTACAGTAACATGAAGAGGAAGTTCCAGAGCTTTCCCATATAGTCCTGGCCTCCCTCCATCATTAGCATCCTCGGCTGATGGTCCACTCAGTTCAGCTGATGCACAGACATGTCAATATTGATCTTTATATTGATATTGGTCAAACTCACTTTTACTGGATATTCTATAGGGTTGAACAAATGTGAAATTTTAATTGAACATATTAAAATGTATTTATTTTGTTGTTGTGTATAATAACAAACTTTATGTCCTGCTTATTATCTTCCAAAGACTTTTTCACTACCTGATAAAGAAGAACAAAGGTCAGAGATTAACAACATGTGTCTATTTTTTGTCATCCTGGGCAGTGTATCCATTGTCACACAGTTTTTGCAGGTAATTTTATTTTTCTTAAGTGATTTGATTATTTCCCCCATTTTCATGTAAAAAAAATCTCACCAAAGACTCCTCCTTTATGTTTTAGGGTTACACCTTTGCCAAATCTGGGGAGCTTCTTACAAAGAGGCTGCGTAAATTTGGTTTCAAAGCAATGTTAGGACAAGACATTGGCTGGTTTGATGACCTCAGGAATAATCCTGGAGTATTGACAACAAGGCTTGCTACAGATGCCTCTCAAGTTCAAGGGGTAAGCCTTGGGAATGACTTTGTCCATTTGGGATGCTATAACAAAATATCTTAGATGAAGAAATTTACAAATAGAAGACACATTTTTTCTCATAGTTCTGTAGGTCGGGAAGCTTAAGATCAAGGTAGGGGTAAGTTATGTCTGGCATGGAGAGGAGACTTATTAAAGCATTTGAGGCTGAGCTGGAAACATCATATAAGACAGCTGTTAGAAAGGCAAATATCTATGGAATATGCTTTGCCTTTTCCAAAGCGATGTCATTTCTTTCAAATTCTTCTGCCTATAGATATGGAGGTTACTTAATGGCCTATGAAGGGGTGCATTTCAGCCATGTTTTCTCTTATTCAAAAATTTCTCTCTTATTCAAAAATGACACTGTCTTGCTCTATCTTCCTATGGGAGTTTTTGTCACCTTCTTTTATTCTTGTTTTATTAACCCTATTGGGAAGACAGAATTTTATAGTCTAATCATGCCCAAAGGTTTCAACAATAATACTACTCCTGAGAGGGCATTAGATTTCAATGTGAATTTTAGAGAATGCATCTAGCCACAGTAGAGGTGGGGATCAAGGGTATATTACGTAGATGTTCTTACCATAGAACATTCTGAGAATTACCTATGTTTCCTCTGGAATGAGAGCAGGTGAGGTTGGGATAACCAAGAGCCTTGTAACAACAGTGTCCCTTAGGCAGTACCTAGAATCAATGCTAAGATACACATCAGTCTGCTAGGATTTGGGATTTCATCTTCCAAGCCTAGCAACTGAGACATTTTCTCAGACCTAGAAGCTTAGATTTCACCCATGTCAAGTGTGGCCACTCTGGAAGTGGAAGGAAAAAGTATGTGGAAACATCTTCTGTTGAGTGCCCAGTGTGATATTGTGAACAGTCTTTGAAAGATTCCCCCTTTAGAAACAGGGAGAAGAAGAGGTGGCTGCTGTCTAGACTCTGTCTTTCTTTCAAAGACTTCAACAAGCTATATTTCTGATGCAGGGAGAGACAAGGCTGTGGTTCCGAAATCCAACAGCCCACAGCCTTGTTCAGGAGACTTAATACACTTGTATATGATCAGTCCGGACCTTTATAAAGCCAGGGATTGGGATTAAAGTGATGAGAGCCAAATCTACCTCCCAAATCTCTGCCTGCTTTCCAAGTGAAAAGAAAATGAGCATGATTTGTGAAAGTTGGGAGGAAAACCTCCCTATATTAGGAGAGCGATGCTGAATGTAGTATGCCTCAACTCCTAGCCAGTTCAACCAAAATATTCAAAACTATGTGTTTCAATAAACCTGGAACCATTTTAAAGTTTATTGACGGTCCCTAGAAACACATCCCTTTTGATTCTCTTATCTTTTATATGCGGGCATGGTTTCCATAGACTTAGAAGCACTGCACATAGGGCATTTCTGCCTTTCCTTATTCCCATAAAAAATTCTGATGGGAGCATATTTTCATCATTGTATATTCTTCTACAAAAGAATTCTAAAAACAACATAATACTAATTTTAGTGCACTATCACTTTGAATTGTTATTTTGAACACAAATTAATTATACAAATTAATGGGATTCTTATGCATACAGCATACATTGATTGTGTCCCCTCATCTTTCATTTACCCTATCCCACAACCCTCAATTTTCCCATTCTTTTGCAATGCAAATTGTATATGTGCATGTGTGCATGTACACACACACACAACACACACACACACACACACACACACACACACACACACACACACACA
>CAJQZJ010033126.1:6627663-6651108 GCA_907164525.1 Lophiomys imhausi | reverse complement strand
TGTGTGTGTGTGTGTGTGTGTGTGTGTGTGTGTGTGTGTGTGTGTGTACATGCATGCGTGCACAAAAAGCGCTATTGGAGATAGTCAGATAATGCCAGGGTAGATTCTAAATTCTAGCAGCCTGTGTTCATCCACATACACTCAGAATGGACAGACATTGGATTTATAAATGTAAAGGAAGGAAATAATTGACATCAAAAATAAGGTGTTACATCAGCATTTGAGTATTTGTATCAGTTCGTTTTCCATTACTACAACTCAAGGGGTCTTAATGAACACAGAAGAAGTTTTCTGGGCCTGTTGCTATACTCCTGTAATCCTTGAGCCCAGAAGACTGAGGCAGGATGATTGCAAGTTTGAGGACAACCTGGCCTTCATAACAGAAAAGACGTTTATTTATTGCATAGTTTAGAGGCTGAAAGTATGGGATCTGGTGGTCCTATCATTTGGTCTCTTTTTAGAACCCCAGCATTACAGTGTATAATAGGGGGTGGTGTCCTGACAGAAAGGGATTATGGGGGAAAGATCACATGGTAAAGCAGAAAGCTAGATTGTGAGGGAAAAACAGTCTCATTATTGTGACCACCCTGTTATTTTGATTTGGTGATTACATATATGAGCACACATATATGTATTTGTTTCTTTTCTACACCCTCTTCAACTCTTCCCATGTTCCCCCAACCACTCCCTCTAGAACCCATAATCTCTTCTCCTGTATTAGTCACATGCACCCACCATCTACTAAGTCCAATTAGTTCTTATTTACATGTGTTTAAGGCTGACCCCTTAAGCTTAGGGTCTTGTTTCTGTGGAAAAAGAAGGGGGGGTGCTGCTGGTTTTTCCTCTCTTAGTAACCATTGACTGCCTGTAACTCTTCATGTAGGGGTGGGGCCTTGTGGAATTTTTTTCCATTCAAGTTAGTATATCGTCTAGTGTGGTCTTTGCAGGTCTTATACAGGCAGCTGTGTTGTTGAGAGAGCATGAAGACAACACTCCTGTACTGTCCATAACAAAGTATTGCAAAGCATTCATGCTGATCTTCAGGCTCTTATTCTCATTTCATCTCCTCTTTCAAGATGTTCCTTGAGCCTTAGATAGGAGTTATGCTACAGATGTCTCATTTAGGGCTGGGCACTTTGTGGCCACTTATTTTCTGCATTTTGACCACTTATGCACTGTCGCTGGACTTTTTGGCTATTTATTGGGTACTTTTTCCTACCTCCCTACACCACCCCTATCCCTTCAAAGCCCCCAAAACTCGGTAGGAAGGAAAGAAGGTTAGAGGGGAAAGAGGATGTCAATATCCTTAGACTACTTCATGCAGATTAGGGGCATCGAATTCCTTGGGGTGAGTTTGAGCTTCATCATCAGGATATCTTCAGCCAACAACCAGAAATCCAGAAAACAGCAACCATAGCAACCAGCAACAGGAGCAGTGCGCGGGAGGGGGGGGGGGGTGCGGCGCAGCAGCTACAGCCTCTTTTAGGGCTCTGGCATTAATATACACTCTGAAGAGTCCCCAGGATTCCAAATGTAAATTATCTGCAGCTGGCAAAATCATGCCCATACCAGAGCATGAGACAAATCATAGTTAACTGCTGTGGACAATCTGAAGCAGCCCTATATCCCACACTTGGGATCAAAACAAAAACATATCCCCATAATATTTCTGTGTTTTTAAAGAAACCAAAACTACTCACTCTAGTGGACCTTTCTAATAGTTTCTATCTGTTGCAAAAAGATGAAATGATTTTTTTGATGAAATGTGAGAGCTGCACTTACCTATAGATATAAAGAGTATTTAGAAAGCAGTTGGAAAACTACTTTAGAAATATGGTAGTAGTAGGTCTTCCTCTAAGGCCTATGGGCTCTCAAGCCATGAGGATTTATTTTTGCTAGGTTTGCAGTGCAAGGTATGATTTCCTTCCAATTACACATGCTTTAGGTACAATTAGATAGCTGTTGTTTTTCCACAAGACACAAGTGCCACTATGGCACCACGGGGTAAGTAAATCTTGCTAATCCTGTCAGTGTTGTGATTCTCAGGCTTTACAGCTAGGTAGGGTAGTTGATAAATTCTCCCATGGTAGCTAGAATAGTATCTTCCAACAGCATGAGAGCCCTTAGAGGAGGAGGTTTCCAGATCAGTAATGGCTTAATTTCTCCTAGTCTTGCAACAGAATAATATGGTGTCTTCAGCAATAGAGTTTGTCTTTGTGTTCTGGCAGGTAACCTAGAGCAGTGACAATAGCCTATACTGCCTAAGAATGGAAGGTTTCTTGGAAATGCCTGGCTAACTACTCACAGGGAAATACCTAGGTCTAATTATGAAGTTCCTGTTAGATAGATAGATGATGGCTCCTGAAGGGAACATTATCTTACTGTATGTGGTAACTGCATCAAAGTTATAAATATAAATATATGTTTTATGTATTTGAAAGTATGCTTATTAAATAATGGGTTTCCCTATAACCTTTTCAAATATCCTTGGTGTTATTTATACCTCCTGCCTCACTCTCTATTACCCACTCTCCTCCATCCTCAGTTTAATACCCACTCCCAATTTTTCCCTTTCTTCGTACATATCATAGCAATGATAATCCTGCTATGATCGCTCTAGTTCTTGGTATTCTCCTCTCTAGAGCTCCTTTTCACCCTTCCCTCAATGGTCTTTCTCTACTTCCTGCTTCTGTGGTTACTCCAGTATAATTACCTCCTTTTAATAACTATCCAAGTCTCCCAAAAATGACATTATTCATTCTGAGAGCAATGACATACACGACCAAATCACCAACTACCAAGACTAGCCTCTTACCTCTTCTACACCACTTCTTAACATCACCACACCAGGGTTCATATATAAAGCCTTGTGAGACACACTCCATATACACCACAGCCTTGGTGAGTGCTGAATTTCATGTGATATAAAACACAGTTCCAGAATGAATAAAGACACATGTCTTTTCAGAGCTGTCTAGTCACGCTTTCCATTCATATTTTGGTGTGAAATACAAAGGCTAGGTCTTTTTGTCCAGCAGTAGTAATTTCATTCATGTTCATCTAGGTTCAAGTTTTGGCTCAGATGAGTTTACATAAATTTAGTTAATATTCAACAAAATATCATTTTTTTAAATTTATTTAATCACCAAGGGAATTTTAATCTTACCTGCCCATTAAAAAAACCTTCCATGTGTTCAAGAGGAAAAAAAAGAATATTCAAAAAATTCTCTAAAAAATGCTTTAAGACATAAAAAGCAAATAATTACATATACTTAATAAAATTTTGGTGCTCAATTATAAAAAAACAGCAAAGCAAGCTAAATTATGAAATTTTTGGTCAAGTGACCTATTTTTCCTTCAGCTTGATAGTTTTTTTATAATTTATTTTTTATTTCTTCAGGTTACATCTCAATCACAATCCCCTCCCTACTCCCCCCTCCAGTCCCACCCTTCCAACTTCTTCCCCCCTCAACCCCCCATCCTCTACCTTTTTTTTTAGTTTAAGGTTTATCTTTTCCCCCAATTGCTCCCCTTTTCAGTCCAACAAATGGTTCTTTCTCTTATAACAATAAATACAATACAATACAACAGAAATAAAGAGGCCACAATTATGAGAATTATATGGCTTAGCATACATTACCAATGTCCAGTCCATATGTATTTGGCACCTGACTTTAACTTTCTACTATCTAACCATCTCCATGAGTTTAAAGTTCTACATCTAACTCAGCTTTCATACTAACTTGCATCACAATTTAAAAAACATCTTCTTAGATCCAGAACACCCTCTTGATTCCTAAACAACTCAAAATTTAACTATGAGACTCTAGCTATCTATTCTTCAACCACCTCAGAGACCTGAGAGGGATAAATATATATGATTATATAGGAAGTGCAGGGCCTGCAGCTTCCAAAACTAAGAAATGACATGCCAATGGCTGCCTGGACAGTTCCCATTTTCTCTCCATACATTACAGCATCAATCTTCAACTGTTTGGCCCCATTTCTCTGACAGACATTGATTGTAGAGCAGGAATTATGAAGGACTTACCTACCCTGTCTTGGCAGAGCTAGGCCTTACCTGCTTCCAAGTTTTGTCCTTTTTGGACAGCATTCTGTCTACAGTTGAAGCAAGGGGTTTTTCTTGTCAAGAGATAGACTTGCCACTAATTCAACCATCTCCCACTGGAGATTCTTCGATGCTCATCTTCTACTTGGAGTAGAATAGGGGGTTCTGTCAGGAGCTGACATGTCTCAATATCAAAAATCTTAAGTTAAGAAAACATCTTTAGCCAGGCTTGGTGGCGCACGCCTTTAATCCCAGCACTTGGGAGGCAGAGGCAGGCGGATCTCTGTGAGTTCAAGGCCAGCCTGGTCTACAAAGTGAGTCCAGGACAGCCAGGTTGTTACACAGGGAAACCTTGTAAAAAAAAAATGAAAAAAAGAAAAAAAAAAAGAAAGAAAACATCTTTGAATCCCATATTCTGCAGATCTCTTGAGGTTTTTGAAGACACCCTATCTATCTCTTATATTTAGATAAGCAACTGTTGCTTGTCTCTTAGCAACTTGATTTCTGATTAGCTTAGAAAAAAAACTGTGATAGACTGTCATAGTAACTAACAAAATGACACGCTTGCATGACTATTAGTTTGCATTTCTTAATTATCCTAAACAGTTTATGATGGTTGGTAGCAAGAGGCCAAAACTTCACATTTCACTTTTAAGCATTTCTAGGTACAATACTTTTAAAAAGCATTACCCTTAATTTTGTATCAATATACAAAGATCAATACCAATGTGGCCAAATATAATCTTAATTTTGTATCAATATACAAAGGTCAATACCTATGTAGCCCAATACAATCTTAATTTTGCATCAGTACACAAGGGTCAATACCATTGTGGCCAAATATAATCTTAATTTTGTATCAATATACAAAGATCAATACTGATGTAGCCCAATAAATCTTAATTTTGCATTAATATACAATGATCAATACCAATTTAGCCAAATATAATATTAATTTTGTATCAATATACAAAGGTATAAGGGCATATTCAACAATCTGTCCTTTTTCTTGATCTTTCCTATACTATGTCTATGTCCCATTTTTTCTCAAGTCTGTTCACTCCTACACAGGAGAGAAAGAAGGATACAGAAAAGAAAAAGAGAGAAGTCCCTGGGTCTAACCTCCAAAACCAATTTAAGAAGACCACTTAATAGCTTGTAGTCTCTTCCCCTAAATAACAAGATTTTCTATTATCCATCAAATGACCAAAGAGGGGGAAAACACCCTCCCCACCTTCTGGGGATGGGATGTTGCTCTCTTAAAATGACTTCCTGCTGATTTGGAATGTAGTAAACCTGTTTGGGGCCCAAATAAGAATGGAAAAATGGTTAAAAATGTTAATAGAATCATTTGATGTTCAGTCCTTTTGTGCTCAGCTATTTAGATGTCCTAAGAAGTTCATAGACAGAAGCTGATCTTCAGAACTTTACTGAAGATCTGGCTGGAGTAGTCTGTGGAGCTGAACGATCTTAGCGATTTTGAGTTGTTGTGGTTGTAGACTTTTGAGGAAACAGCTGTTGAAGAAGTCTGCAAGGTTGGATCGTCTGGGCCACTCGTCTTCTTTGGTGTCTGATCTGTTTTCTGCTGAGGTTTCTGTTGTCCAGTTGTCCCTGGATTCCTTGAATGGATCCTAAATCTCCTGGAAAGATAAGAACAGAACCCTGCCCTAATCCTAACTCTGGGACAATTACCTTTTTTTTGGGGGGGGGGGTCAGGTAATATTTTTCCTGGAGCAAATTTGTTTTTTTTTTGACAATATATAAAGTATTATCTTTCAATTCGGATTAAAGAAGAAATTATTTTGATATTTTGGAGCTAAACAAACCTTTAGTGTATATATTTTGAGATCTCAAAGGACAACAGCTTGATAGTTTTATTCACTGTAAATGTTTACTCACTTCTAGAGTTCATAATTCAGATGGTATTTTAAATTAATTTTATGTTATCATATAAAGCAATAGGGTTTGTTGTGGTATTTACATACTTGTACATCATTATACTTTATGATCATTTGTTACCCTCTCTCACTTCCTCCTTCACCCCTCCATGCTTCCAAAACCCCCCTGAAGCTGGTTCCCTTTCTTTACCTAAACAGTCCCCCTTCTGCTTTGATCATGTTCATAATATTACTCTCTCCCCACACCATGCTTTAAAAGTTCTTCCTCCATTCTTGTTTGTAGTTTCATGAGCTACACACAGATACATATAAGAACATACATACATATTCATATATATGTTTTTATTTGTTTTATTTTATTTTAAAATTATATATATATATATGTATGTGTGTGTGGAGTTGTGCACACAAGTGCAGTGCCTACAAATGCTAGAAGAGGGTAGTGGATCTCTTGGATCTGAAGTTACAAGCAGTGAGCTACCCAACATGAGTGCTGGGAATAGAATTTAGGGCTTCTGGAGGAGAAATGCATGCTCTTATCCTCTGAGCCATCTCCCTGGCTGCCACAAATTTAGGTTTTGCATATAAAAAAAAAAACATAGTGTTTATCTTTCTGAATCAGGTTTATTTTGGTCAATGCAATAATTTATAGTTCCCTCCATTTTTCGGAGAATGTCCTGATTTCATTTTTTTAGGGCTACATAAAATTCTATTTATATATATATATATATATATATTCTTTATGAAGTTATTTATTGATGGATATCTAGGCTGTCGAAGTAAACCCAAGAACTGAAAAATAGAATTACATGACTTTAAAAAGCTTCTTCACAAAAGGAAGCAATCCCAGAGTGAAGGAACTACAGCGAATGGGTAGAAAAAAATTTTCCAAGTATACATCAGATAAAGGATTAATAGTTAGGATCTAAAAAGAACTGTAAAACCAAACTCCCCAAACCAAATCATCTAAATGATAAATGGGCTAAAAAGCCGAATCAACAGACCCCAAAAGAAATATAAATGGCAAAACAAAATATTTGACATCCCTAGCCACCAAAGAAATGCAAATTAAGGATACTTTGAAAGACTGTATTGCCCCAATCAGAATGGCCATCATCAAGAAAACAAATGACAACAAATGCTGGTTAGGATGTGTGGAAAGAGAAATCCTTATTTATTGCTGATAAGAATGTGAACTTGTGCAGCCACTATGGAAATCAGCATGTTTCCTTTTTTTTTTTTAATTGAAAATAGACCTACCATATTATTTAGCTATATCATTCTTGGGCATATACATATCTGAAGTCAGCATACTTCAGAGACACTTTTTCATCCATGTGTATTGTGGTACTAATCACAATTGCTTGGAAATGGAACTACCTAGTCTGAAACATGTTAAGATATTTATCTTTGTGGCACAGACTCCAGGCAACATTGTATTTAACTCATTATTTTAAAGAATAGCATTATAACAACTCAAAAGAATTGCTAGCTTCTGTGATACATTAACGTTTCCTATTCCCTTCCATTCTTTAGTAGAAAGGAATAAGTGATAAGGTGTAACTGTTTTTATTTCCTTGGAAGAGGGGCTGAAATAAGAGCTGTATTCAAAATTTACTAATCCATTCCTTGAGCTGAGCCCAGAGCTTTTCTATATAAAAAGGCCTAGGCTGCAAGCTTCTACTCTCTGTACAATCTAATCTGCAAACCCGGACCTTGAAGGCTTCAGCTTCAAGCCTCTGTCTGCTAACATAATCCTAGAATGTTTTCAATCTCTGAGACTTACTGCTGAATAAACTCATCCTTTCCATCTCTTCCTGAACTCTGGCTGGCTGGTTTAACTCAGCTGTTCTTTCCAAGCTGTGTGAGTCAAACTGACTTCTCTTGGCTTCTGACTGAATTGCTCTGCTTGGAAAACTGCCTCTGAACTCCACGAACTGAACTGCACAAGCTCAACTGAATTCAACCGAAGTGCATTGAACTGCACTGAACTGTGTGTACTTCTGAACTCTACTATATCCCTGTACTGTACTCGACTCCACTGTACTGTACTGTCTGTCTAACTCTCTCTGCACTGCTCTTAAGTAGCCCCTCCCTTGAGAGTTGGGTGTATTCTATCTCTGACTCATTCTGTCAAATCTTTCTTAGCCCCTCAATTAGATGTCATTATTTGGGATTAGAGATGTGTACTAAATTCCAGCCAGAGGGATGAAAGGTATTTATTTAAGGGTGTATCTGTACCCCAGGCAGATCACACAGACATAGGTCTTTGGATGTGATCCCTTGCCAGAGTAGCCATGTTGCTGGATTAAAATTCCTTTACAATAAGAAAATGCCCTTAGTTAAGAGTGGGATTAAGAGGTCAAATGTCTTTAATTTCCTTGTCTCTCTTTATTCTACACTTGCAAGTGTTGGGAAGAAAATGTTATTTAGTGGTGTTTTCTTGTTTGTTTTGAGATAGAATCTCCCTATGTAGCTCAAGCTATTCTCCAGTGAACTATCTTCCTGAGTGTTATGTACCACTACACCTGACTAGAATGTCACCCATTGACTTGCTGTTTCTGTAATGCATAATTTCATATCATTGTGTACAGTCAGGTACCTTTTCTATATTCTAGGGTCCAGGAGGAGCATTTGTAATTCCTGTCCTCTCATTCACAGGACGACTTCCGAGGGAAGATTGATTTTATTGACTGTAAATTTACATATCCTTCTCGACCTGATATCCAAGTTCTGAATGGTCTCTCAGTGTCTGTGAACCCAGGGCAGACATTGGCATTTGTTGGAAGCAGCGGGTGTGGAAAAAGCACCAGCATTCAGCTCTTGGAGCGGTTCTACGATCCTGATCAGGGAAAGGTGGTGAGTGGCATTTAAAGATGTTTTCTTAACTTAAGATTTTTTGATATCAAGACATGTCAGCTCCTGACAGCACCCCCTATTCTACTCCAAGTAGATGATGAGCATCAAGAATTTGTTTTCTATATAGGATCTGCCCCCAAGTGGTCTCCAAGGCTATATGCCTTGCCAGACTGAAATGTTTGCGTAGGCCACTTAGCCCTGTGGATATTTTCATTTCCACCATCTGCTGGTGGACCTGATTCTGCCTCATGGCTTCTTACATCATATTCTTGCCAGTTCTGGATGGCCTGCTGACCAGTTAGGAAAGAAAACTGGGCACACTGCGAAGCTGGAGATGAGTGTATTTGAGAGAGATTTACTTACCCGTAAATGGAGCAGAAAGTACAAACCAATCAGGAAATGGATGGCTGGGGATGGAAAAGGTGGGGTGACACAGTGTTAAGTAAGCATGACAAGGGAACAAGCATGAAAAACTCGAGACAATCCTGGTCCTAGATGGTAATAGATAAACTCAATTTGATAAAGCCTGGGCAAGGATAGTTGAAACATTGGTGAACTGTTCTATTGTTTATTCTTCTAAGTATTTCTTTCTCTCTTTTCTTCTTTTATTTTTTCCTTCTTCTTGGGTAATACAGTCACCCAGACTGTACAATCAAATAATAAAGATTTTAAAGACTAAGTAACATTTCTCTGTGCTTCTTTGTGCTCTTTGCTCAAGGACAACTCTCTTAAACCACTTCATGTCTTGAGCACTCCTATTAATTACTACTTCTGTGTCCCTAAATCTCCCATCCAAGTACTAACCAGGCCCGACCCTGCTTAGCTTCCGAGATCAGACGAGATCGGGCGCGTTCAGGGTGGTATGGCCGTAGACGTGTCCCTAAATCTCAAATTTCTGTTTTTGTGATTTAACCAACTTAGACTCTCTGCCTATTTATTTTTGTTTTTTTTTGTTTTTTTGTTTTTTTGTTTTTTTTTTGGTTTTTCAAGACAGGGTTTCTCTGTGTATCCTTGGCTGTCCTGGACTCACTTTGTAGACCAGGCTGGCCTCAAACTCACAAAGATCCGCCTGCCTCTGCCTCCCAAGTGCTGGGATTAAAGGCGTGCGCCACCACCGCCCGGCTGCCTAAGAAGAGAAAAGTTAGCAATCAGGATCCTTCTGTCTTCTACCTGCTTTTCCCAACATATCCCAGGCTCCTTCTGATTTTCCTGAAAGTGTGACCTTCACTGCAATGGGGACAGGTGACATTTTGAAGAGAAATACTGAGGGAAAGGTGAGGTTCTCTTGCATAGAGCAAAGAAAACAAGCAAGCAGATATCAGCAAAATCCAGGAAGGTATGAAAATGAAGAGAGGGAGGTGATTGTGCTTCACGACTGTTGCTGTTACTGATTTTAGATGTGACGATTTTAATTTATTCGAGAGGATTTGGTGACTGATGAAGCTACGAAGTGCATTGCCCTAGAGATCTGATCTGTACCAGGGAAAAGGCTCAGCTTTCCAAAACGTCAGCTCTGTCACATCTGTTGTCCAGGTAGACTGTAAAGTGCTGCGGCGTGAATTCGCCATGTTTGATCTCTCCAGCATTAGCGTGTCTAAGTATGTTTCTCTGAATGCACACATTGAATTCTCTGGTCACTGGAAGGAAGCAATCACTTTATGACTTCTTGCATTTAAGAGGCACAGTACATTTTGTGAACTCATTGTAAAATGTATCTGTGAACACAGTAAATAGGAAAATGCTGCTTTAGTCAATTTTTAAAAACCCTCTTTGCGTTTAGACAAGTTACAAATACAGGTATAGTATGTTCAGTGTTTAATTAGGTACCTGTGGTGTGTCTAGTACTGTCTATGGGAGAGTCTTCAGGGACATGGAGTATATCCTCCGTTTTCTAGATGGTTATAATGTAGCATATAAACAGCAATTAGCAAAAAAAAGTTCACTTTCTGACTAAATATTAAGTTGTGCTTTGCAGAAATAGGTACTATGGGAAATGCCTCAGGCTGAGTGAGAACTAACTCTTGGTGAGGTGTGCCTTACTCACACCTCCTCTTCTAAAATAGTGTTTGCTTTCTCCATTGCTTAGAAATGATCTAAAATATATCCTGTTCACATTATTTGAAATAATCTTTTTTTCCCCTTAAAATCATATGGTCAAATACTTTACAGTTAATATGTTAGATTTACTACACCTTTGGGATAGACTCTTAGGAATCTTAAGTGAACTAACATCAATAGTGCATATTTTGTATCTAAACTTCCCTGACTTCTGGGCTATGAGCTTCTAGGAAATAGGAAATGTATCTTCATCATACATGAACAGAAACTGCTTGTGCAGTGTATCCTGGCAGATGGTTCCATGTGTGATCGCGAATAAGTAACCAAATATATTTTCCCCTGGACATATTGTCTCAGAAAATAGTGTCATAATAAAACCAAGGACACAGATTTTATCTTCATGTTGTCCAATACCATCTGTCTATCTGTCTCTCTTCCTGATCCCAACCACCTTCCCTGCTCCCTCTCCCTTGGGTGGCTCACAAAGCCTCAGGATAAAATAGTCTGCATATCTGTCTGGATTAGGCTATGCTAATTTTTTTTCTTAACTAAATACTGCCCTGAGATTCTTTCTCATTTATGTAATACTTGTGGAGCTGGAGTTGGGAAAAGCAACCTCAAAACAACAAAGCACTCAGTTCCAACTTGGATGCCATGCCTGTCATAAACAAGAGGCCACAGGCAATCTGATTTATCCCCCCAGGGCTCAGGGAAGGTCCCCTCTTAAGCAGAACAACTACACTGTGAAGCACCTACCTGCACAATAGGAACTTCCGTCACTGCTGGAATGCGATGCCCAACGGTCCTGTCCTCTGTTGTCCTCTCTGTTGGCAGATGGTTGATGGTCACGACAGTACAAAAATCAATGTTCAGTTCCTCCGTTCAAACATTGGAATTGTTTCCCAGGAGCCGGTGTTGTTTGATTGCAGCATAATGGACAACATCAAGTATGGGGTCAATGCCAAAGAAATCTCTGTGGACAAAGTCATAGCTGCTGCAAAGCAGGCTCAGCTGCACGACTTCGTCATGTCGCTCCCAGAGGTGAGCGACAAGTCTGCGGTTCCTTACAGAAACACAGGAGTGTGGAGAGGTGGGATATCCAAAAAGTATTAGGATTGTGGCTCAGGGAGCGCTTCAAAGAAAAGTTTATTTCCCAGTGTCTGGTATTTTTAATGCCTTGGTCTTTTAAGCAAAACAAATGTCCTCCATTACCACATTTTAGAAAGTGTTATATTGTCCAACAATATAGATACTGCAGAGTTTGCTACATATCGAACAATGCCCATGGAGCATTAACATAGCCTGGTAGAAAGAAATCCAGAGGTTTAGCATGGGTTTGAATGCAAGCTTTTTTTATTTACTATCTGAGTGTGTGATTTTGGGATACCTACTTATCCAATCTCATATTGTCTACTCCATCTGCAAAATGCAAAGATGGAGTTGCCCAAATGTTAAAATGAGGACATAGAGGTCAAAGGTTAGGGATATAGCTTACTGGTAGAGCTTTCACCTAGCATGCATAAAACCCTGACTTCAAAAAAATTAATCAGCCACACAAAGGAAGCTGTTTCAGCAATTGATGTCCTTTCTTTCCTCACAGCATGGGAATAAGTTGCATCTTGTTTGTTGCCTTTTACTTTCCCAGAGCCAAATCTGAATTTGGCAGTCTCCACTACTCATTTTTTCCCCCTATTCACTGAGTAAGTGTCTGTGTTGGTGGTTGTTTAACTACAAGAAAAATTAAAACATGAAATCTAAGTTATAGGCTGTAGCCTTTTTCACTCCAGTTTTTAAAATACCACGTGGTTATGTTTGTAAACTGTGGACTCGTGGTGTGCTTGTTTGTCTCCCTGCTGTTCCACAGGTTGCCTCAGGTCTTAGGTTCATCTCCTGCTTCTAAGCTGGGCAGCCTAGCTAGCAAGCATATTGAAATCCCTAACTTGAAAAGCAAAAGAATACTTTAAATATCTGTGTTTTCTAGCATGGCTACAAGCGAAGAAGATTTTTTTTTAAATTTTATTAATGCAGCATTTTCCTATTAAAAGTGCTCCTAGACATTTTGCAATGTGATAACAAATGTGCCGTGCCTATGAAAATGCAAGAAATCATAATGATTTTTCTTAGGTCTCTCCTGGCTTAGTTGAACTTTTTCAGGGGGCTAGGATGGGGAAACACAGGCAGGCAGGTTAGAGCAATGGACAAGGACAGAGGACCAGAAACTCAATTAAGTCAACACTTTCACATCTGCTGTTTACTGCTTGTTTGTCTTTGAGCAGTTGACTTGCCAGTCAATGTCTCAGTTTTATTATGTATAAAACCACAAGAATATCATTTGTGTGACTATGAAAAGATTACTTTTCTCAGAATAATTAGCCAGCTGTGGTGGTCCACACCTTTAACACTAGTACTTGTGAGGCAGAGGCAGGCAGATCTCTGTGAGTTTGAGGCCATTCTGTTGTATGTAGAGAATTCCAGGGCAGACAGGGCTACCCAGTGAGACCTTGTCACCCTGTCTTTAAAAAAGAAAAAAAGGAGGAGGAGGAGCACAATTTTTGATATAAACTAAACACTGTATGAATGTTAACTGTTTTTTTTTTTAACTTAATCATGCTGGGCATCTCGCTGAACATTTTATTTCCTAATTTCATCAAAAATCACAGCACATAAATGTGCTAGACACTAACACTGCATTTTGCAGTTGAGTTTGTGGTTCAAAGACATTTAAACAAGTTGTTGATGTTCACAAGGCTAGTAAGCAACAGAGTATAACTTCAAACCAAAACCTGTGTTCCAGAATGTCCTTTCAAGGGAAGGGGCCAACCAGAAAGTCTTTGAAGCCATCTCTACCTCTGGGATTAGCCTATCTTGGCAAAATATTTTTGAATGAAAGTCTGAAACCAGAGATTTTCGAACCAAGGAAAATCTTCTATGAGAGATCTTAGTTGGGTACAGTTGGATACCTTAAAGAGATGAGATGGGAATGACTTCCCTCATTTGAATATATCTAGCTGGATTTGATATATTGTATTAGACTCAACCACTGCCTCTAAGTTCAAAAAATAAGAAAAAAGTTAAGTTCACAGAAGAGTCATTGATATGGGCTCCAAACCGTGCAGGAGCAATGGCTATCTCTAGTTTTCAAACATGCTATGCTTTTTCTAGAAATATGAAACAAATGTTGGGACCCAGGGATCTCAACTCTCTAGAGGGGAGAAACAACGAATTGCAATTGCTCGGGCCATTGTAAGAGATCCTAAAATCTTGCTACTAGATGAAGCCACATCGGCCCTAGACACAGAAAGTGAAAAGGTATGTGTTCATTTTCTAAAGTTTTAGGTTACTAGAGATGAGTGTTTGTTGGAAGATTTGTGCATATAAAATGACATTATTTTCAGTTGTCTTATTCATTTATAATAGAAACACAATACTTTTCTTTGAAAGCAAAAGACAAGGATCTACAAATAATAGGCTAACAGGGCTATTGCCAATTAAAAACCTTTAAGGAATTGATCTATAAGGTTCTTTAGGTTAAATGACATTTTTTTCAAAGGCAAATAATTAGTTTTCTTAAATAAATCAAGACAATTTAGGTTGTCTGTGAAACATAACATGTTTTATAGTTTCCAAATTATGTGATAGTAAGTAGGCCATACACTACACCTATGAAGAGGTGGTAGCCATGTGGAGTTTCCACAATAGAACATGTAGTTGGGAGAAGAACAATTATGAAATTCAGAATGTATGGTCTACGTCTTTAATACTGAGATTCTACTTTGGAGAGAGCTAAAGTGACGTTGGCAAAAAGGCGTATCAGAGATGATTAAACACCTTTCTTCCATGGTGTTACCTTAATAAACAAAACAATTCAACATTGTAAAACTATATCATAACATAGTGTTTGATTCATTCTCACTTCACTGAACTTTCTCAGTCTTTGGGCTGCAATTTAAAAAAGCATGAATGCACTGTATGAGCAGCTACTTGCTTAACCTCCCCTGGAGTTCGATCTTTAGAGTTACCCCTTAAGTACAGAGCTGTTACTCAGGTAGTATTTAAGATGGAGCCTCCCAGTGGTGCACTGGGAACAGTGCTGTGCCCTTGTATTGACCTTCTGTCTTCTTTCTGCAGACAGTGCAAATTGCTCTGGACAAAGCCAGAGAGGGCCGGACCTGTATTGTCATTGCCCATCGCTTGTCCACAATCCAGAACTCAGATATCATCGCTGTCATGTCACAAGGAACGGTGATTGAAAAAGGGACCCATGAAGAACTGATGGCCCAGAAGGGAGCCTACTACAAGCTGGTCATCACTGGAGCCCCCATCAGCTGACCCAACTCAAGACCTGCACACACACAGATAAGGACACATCAAGTACAGGAAGGGCCGTGGGTTGTTGTACCTATACAGAGAATTATTAAATGCTTTACAGATGTAGTCATCCACTGGGATCCAATTTTGAGTGACCTTCAGTAATAATTTCAGTTTGAAATGTCTGTGTAGAGAGCAGAGAACCCAGAATCAGTGTGAGTGAAAGTCCAAGGTCAAGCAGCTGCTTACCTACCACCCGGTGCTGCTCTGGGTAGGAGCTGATTGCTGTCACCATCGAGGTCTTGGTTCGAGGGCATGGAGTTCTCCTTGAGGACACGAGGTTATCTTTTGCATATGTGAAAGCTCCTTGTACACCGAGCCTGCTCTGTAATCTACATTCACCTGTTGTTTGAACCAGATCAAAGTCAAGAGCTAAGGACATAAGGCTACTAGTATTTCTTAATTAAGCTTTATTTTCTACATGGAAGCAAATTCATTTACCTCTAAACCTGTGAGCAGGGAAAGGAGCACTTTCACATTCTGGAGTCTCCCTGGCTCAGGGAGGATGAAGGTGAGAAAAAGTAGAGGAGGATGCCAGTCAGGTGTATTGATTAGATGAAGACTCATGGTATTGGTGTCACCATGAACTATAGTTGGATCTGCCAGTGTGGAGCAGGGACTCTCTACCAGGACTTCTACTTTGTATCCCCTGCCCCATATTGCCTGATGTCCCTTACTCCTATGAAATCCTATTCAAGGAATGAAAATACATCAGCTTCCTAATCTACCAGGACTTCTACTTTGTATCCCCTGCCCCATATTGCCTGATGTCCCTTACTCCTATGAAATCCTATTCAAGGAATGAAAATACATCAGCTTCCTAAGTTGTTATATAAATATCTAGTAAAACACAGAAAAATATTTACATTTATCATTTCCTTCAGAATATCACTAAATACCACTTCTTATGGTATTGTAGAAGGCATGAAGCCTCAGGAATAAAGAAAATTTCAAAATAATGCCAGTCCCCCCCAAATGTGTAAGTTGAATTTGTGATGATGACTTTCAAAGACAAGAGAAAACTGATATGTAATCTGTAAGTCAGGCAAACCCTGCAGGCTCCCCATTTCCTACCACAGACCCTGCAAAGGCAAGGATGAAAAGTCCTCAGGGGCCTTGGAGAAGGAGGAGGCAGAGAGACAGGGGGACCCAAAGTTAGAAGAATGGGTGAAAACCCTTATAAAATTTGCGAGTGCACAGCTTACTCCTGCAGCTGGCTGGCAGCCCTTCTCCAGCTCAGAAGAACACTAGCTACTCCTTCTCTTGCCTACAGGTAGGGTCACAAAATAAAGCTGAAGGGGTGAATCATAAACAAGAGATGAGGAATGGGGTATAAGATTACAAATAAACAGAAAACCTCATAGCCACCCTTATCTGGCAGGGGATCAAAGAATGGCTTTCTGACTGGAGCAATTAGTCAGTATAAAATGAGAGTTGGTCTGCTATGAGGGACATATCAAGGAAAATTTCCCAACCATACACCACCCTACCATGAAGTTCAACAACATGCACCCATTCAGCCTGCTCTATGAAAATGAATACACACATGTACACACATGTGTGCAGGCATACTAAATATGCACAAAAAAGTTCATGATAAAAGGAACTAAACAATTGAATACTAGGATGGCTCAGGGCCTGGTTCCCAGAGGCCTTAGTGTCATTTTAACATCTCCACCCTTCTTCCGTCTTCCTCCCAAGTTCATCTTGCTTGTAACTTCATCTTCCCATGCCCAACAAATGAATATCTGACAGAGAGGGAGGCTGAACTGTGATATTTCCAAATACATTTTTGGGGCTGTTGTTATTCGTCATTCAGGGTTTCCTGGCAAATAACTGCAAAGGTGGGTTAGCAGGTTAACCTCAAAGGTCCAGCATTGTTGAAAGCTGCCATGCTGGGGGTCGGGGGAGGCGGGGGAGGCAGAGGGTGGAGGAATGCCTCTAATTATGGAAAATACCAGGGGCAAGTCAGTTCCAGAATAAATGACTGATAAAGAGGAACTAAGCCCTGCAGTAAACACATGCTCATCCTCAACTCTTGAATAAGAAGGAATACAACTCACTTGTTTACATTTGCCTCCCAGAGGATGGGCTGCTTGCTGGGAGGTTGCCTATTTCCTAGGAAGACGTTCAAGGGGTGTGCAAGAGGAGTGAGTAAAGGTTGTCTATTTTAAATAAAGTAATTCTAAGGAATTGATGAGAGGGAAGTGACTAACTGGGCCAGTTGCTCCTGGCGGTGGTCTTTATCACAGGAAGAGGAGCCTGATGATACAACTGACCTCCATACTCTTCTGGATCTGTTCTGCATGTGCACAGACTAAAGGACCTCAGTGAAAGGACACCCGGAATCTAGAGCTGCCTACAAACATGCAACTTTCAGCAACGGAGTCCTCACTTAGAAATGGGGAGCCTGGGATATCTGATATTGTGTCATAGTAGAGGAAAATACATGGGATCCCAATTAAGAATCTTTTGCTAGGATGGGCAGTGGTGGTGCACACCTTTAATCCCAGCACTTGGAATGCAGAGGCAGGAGGTCTGTCTAAGGCCAGCCTGGTGTACAGAGCGAGTTACAGGACAGTCAAGGCTACACAAAGGGACCCTGTCTTGGAACCCCCGCCACCCAAAGAATTGCTTGCCATATATTTTTCAAGAGTTAAATTTAAGTTTTCTATCTTAAGAAATGTCAGTGGATCTGTGAGATGGTTCAGTGGGTGAAGATAATTGCTACCAAACTGACAACCTGAATTTGATCTTCAGGTCCTACCTAGTGGATGAAGAGAACCATGACAGACTCCTACATGGTGTGCTCTGACCTCCATACACATGCTGAGGTGCTTACATGTGTGCACAAAGGCAATCATGTGTGCACATGCACAAACACAGACATATATACACAGTAAAAAAATAAATACAAATAAAATATCTACCTTTTTTCAAAAGAAGAAATGATCAGTACATTCTCACAGGGCTGCCTGTGGATCTAATCTCATATACTTACCTAAGGGTTTGGTTGATAATATATGCATATATTGCATTCTTATGCATGCAAATCTCCCTGTAATCAAGCCACAGGAAGATGTCAGCAGAGATTTTTAAAAGAACTGTGAATCTCATTGCTGTTTCCAAGCACACTTTGAGATCAATTTGCATATACACGGGCACTGCTGTAAAATAGGCATTATGTTCATTTGTATTTTTCTGAATTTTGAGAGAAAGTGAATAATCTCACCTGATATGAGATGACAAGTGAAAGGAACTTCAATAAACAACTAAACCCAATTTCAATTTCTTTCAAACTGTGCTCAATTAAATGCCCAATTAATTTAAATCGATAGACTGTAAATAAAATAATGCACATGATTATCATCTAATTAGCACTGCCCAGCGTTAAAATGTGCTCATTAGTGAGTTGTATGGTATCCTAAGGCTCATAATTAGTAATCAGGGTGTACGTGATTGGCATGGGTAGGTGCCGGAATGTAGCTGCTCAACCCAGTAAATCAGTTAGGATGAAATGTGCCTTATAAAAGGAAAGAGAAATACATAGGCAGCTGGTGAATTGACAGTTTTCTCCTTTCTATAATTCAGGTGAAAATCCTACTCTCAAACATAAAGTGATAGATCTGAGAACAACAGAACATCTGCAGAAAAAAGAGAAATTTACACCCAAGAAAAAACAGGAAAAAAATCCCAATAGTTACCATGAAAGAATAAAAATGAAAAAACAAACAAACCAAACCAACCAACCAAACAAACAAACAAAAAACCACCTTTGTGTTCATTCATTTGCTGAGAATATGGAGTTCTATTATGTGAAGTCTAAAATCAAAGTAAAGATAAGCAAGGTCTTAAATTTTCAGGAAAGTTGAAAATCCCAATATGACTGTAAAGCATTTTGTAAAATTAGAGAGTCCTTGCCTTTATAATTTCAGTATGTTAGTGTGAAATCAGCAGTCTACAGAGGACAGATACAATGAAAGTTACATTTCTTGTTATATATATGAAGTCATCATGACAGGTGCTGTTGATTGGCTACACTATTTACCTTTATTTTTCTCTATTACAAAGGCTAGTATGTCTTTACGTTTTCAGAATCTCTTGTAGCTAGAGAAGGTCAGGTGATCCTGTCTGTCTTATGAAACATAGGCACTAGGCTCTGTTTGGGCTTTCCCTTCTTAAATAAAGCCTAGGCAGTGAAACCAGTTGTTTCCCTTCTTTCTTGGATGCAAGAAGCCATACTGTAATCATTTGGACAAAGATTATGGCACATTTCGATAGCAGAACAAGAAGACTGAGCTTGAGTCCTGCATACCTCCCAGCTGGTTCATCAGCCTTGGCTACTTATCTCACCCGCTTTGCTATAGAAGAAAAGGGAACATTTCACTTACATAAGGCCCTAAGGTAGTTTGTTGTGGTTGTTATGTATGAATAATCGTAGCTTTAAAGCAGATTTTTATTAATAAGAATACTGAATAAGTATGCAGAAAACTGAGCTCTTCTATGCTTAAATGACCTCCAGATATGACCATTATATCAAGAAATATTCTAAAATAATTTTTGCTTTTGTGTTTTTGGAGGCAATTTCTATCTATTTACTTGGGAACTGTCTACATATCTCAGATTACCTACAACTCAAGGTCCTCTTGCCTTAACCTCTCAGGGCTGAGATTATTAGCATGTGCTATCATGTCTGATTTTAGAGAGACCTCAAAGTTATTATTTCAAAGGAGGAACAAGTGAAACTGCAAATTATCTAATTATTGTAGTTATTAGTAATTATAAGCTGTAAGATTAGGCTGGTGGAGTAGATAGTAGCTTGGCAGAGGATCGGGCAGCCTGGCCCGCATGCCTTAACCGGTTGCCTAACTTATCCTGGAGAAAGAGCCCCAGGACCAAGGGTGGTCTACACCACCTGTAACCTAAACTCAATTAATATAAGTTGTTATATTAGGCTGGTAGAATTACCAGTGGCTTGGCGGGAGATTCGCCTGGGTTCTGGGGGAGTCCAGAAGTCCTAAGGCCTGGGACTGCTTAGATTAAAGGCCTATAAGCCGCCACAATCTTTTCCCCAATAATTAAATACACCAAGACCTTTTAATGTTTTAACGCTTAGCCCTTAGCTGGGCAGACTCTCAATTAGCTACATTAAGTTAACCTGGATCACCTAATCCCAAACCTCCATGTGCCTGTGAGTACCTTCCAGCATTCTCCAGAGGTCTGTGTCCTTCTGTGGCTCCCAGCGGGAAGTGGGAGAATCTCTGTGTATGCCCAGGATTCCTGTTCTAATCTCAGGAAGTCCCGCCTTCCTATACTCTTTCTGCCCAGCTAAATGGCCATAAGCGACTTTTATTAACCGATCAAGAGAATGCCTCAGAAGGGGCAGTAACCAGATCTCAGCATTGAATTCAACCTGTCAGAAGCAATGATATTAGACCTTCCCTCAACATCTCCCCCCTTTAAGTCTAACAAAAGGTTCCTTTTCTTAATAACAATAAATATAACAATAAACACAATACAGTAACAATAACAATAAATACAATAAAAACAATTATGAAAACTAAAAGTTGTGACATACATTCTCAGCATCTAGTCCATATGTATTTCACTAGTTAACTGGGAAATATTCTATTACATATGTCTCTTGATGAGTTTAAGGATCTATACCTAATCAACTTCCATCCCAACTTACATTATTAACTAAACCATCTTAACCTTAAGACATCCTTTTAATTCCTAGATGATTTAAAATTTACTGTGATGCTATAACTATGTAGTCTTCAATCACATCAGAAACCTGAGAAGGATAAATATATGTGAATAGATAGGAAGTGCAGAGCAAGCAACTTCCAAAACTATGAAATGACAGACAACTGACTGCCTAGACAGTCCCCAGTTTCTATAACATTGGAGCATCATCTTCAACCTTCTGGCCAAGCATGTCTCACAGACTTAGTTGTGGAGCAGGAAATAAGATTTGCCCATTCTGTTTTTGCAGAATCAGGCCATCAATTTACCTGCATTTAATCTCTGGTCCATCTTTGGACTATATATAGTCTATTTAGAAACCAGGGACATTTTTGTCCAGTAGGAATTATCTCCTGATGGGAAATTTCTTTTTGATGCTCATTGTTTCCTTCCAAATCCAATGGGAACTGTCAGGAGCTGACAGTCTCATGTCAAAGAATTTGAAGTTTTTGAAGACCATCTATCCATATCCATTGAGTAAGAAAATGTTGCTTGTCTCTAACAACTTAATATCTGATTAACTTGGAACCTCTGAGATTAACTAACTTAATTATCCTAATAAAATCACAAGTTTGAATGACTATCAACTTGCATTTCTTAATTATCTTAAACAGTTTGCGATAGTTACTGTCAAAAGGACTAGAACTTCACATTGCAAATTTAATTACATAGGTACAATACCTAGTCAAAATATAGCCTTAATTTTGCATCAATATACAAAGATCTATAGGAGTAGATTCAATAATCTATCCTTTTATCTTATCAATTCTATATTATATATCCATATTCCCCCTCTTTTTTCTTTTCAAGTCTTCTTCCCCTATATAAGAGAGAAGGAAGGATAAAGAAAGAGAAAGAAATCCCTGAGCCTAACCTCCTACACCTTGCTTAACAAGACCATGTAACAATTTGTAACCATTCCCCCTAAATGACATCTATCATCCACCCCACTTTTTGGGAATGGGACGCCACTCTCTTAAAACTTCTTCCTGCTGAATTGGGATGCAGAAAATCTGTTTAGGGTCCAAATAAAATGAAAAAAAAAATGGTTAAGCAAGTAAATTGTAACATTTGCTGTCCAGGCTCTATGTGCTCAGCAATTTGAATGTTCTGAGCAATTTGTAGTTTAAAGCTGGACTTTTATAGGAAAGTTCAGTCCTTGAGGCTGGGCCATCTCAGTAAGCTGTTTGAAGTTGTTCTTGATGCAGATTTTTGAGGAAACAGCTATTGAGACAGTCTATGAGGCTGGATCATTTGGGTTACTTGTCTTATTTGGACTCTGGTCCCGTTGTTCTGAAAAATATATAATTTCTCAAAAGTAACATATAGTTCTGTAATTACCAAAATGTCTTGGATGTGCAGGATGCACAAATCAATTAAGGAATATTTTCTGTTCTTTGAACAGAGGAAAGACATTTGTAAGTCTCTATTCAATAGCTAGAGTCTCATAGTTAAATTTTGAGTTGTTTAGGGAACAAGAGGGTATTCTGGATCTAAGAAGATGTTTCTAAAATTGTGATGCAAGTTAGTATGAAAGCCGAGTTAGATATAGAACTTGAAACTCATGGAGATGGTTAGATAGTAGAATGTAAAAGTCAGGGGCCAAATACATATGGACTGGACATTGGGAATGTATGCTAAGCCACATAACTCTCATAATTGTGGCCTATTTATTTCTGTTGTTTTGTATTTATTGTTATAAGAGAAAGAACCATTTGTTAGACTGAAAGGGGGAGCTGTAGGGGGGGAAGATATACCTTAAACTTTAAAAAAAAGGAAGAGGATAGGGGGGTTGAGAGGGAAGAGGGTGGGAGGGTGGGACTGGAGGGGGGGAGTAGGGAGGGGATTGTGATTGAGATGTAACTTGAAGAAATAAAAAATAAATTAAAAAAAAGATGGCATGTAATGTCTTTCCCAGGGCAAATTGTTTTTTGGACAATGGGAGAAAAACAATTTTTTATTTTTCAAAAGAAATCTTGAAAATTTGAAACTAAAATTTATCTTTAAGTGTATATAAAACATAATAATCTTAACTTTCTATCAATATCTATTATAACAAAACAATCTTAAAATTTTAATAATAAAAGAGACAAAGAATAGAGTGAGGAAAGGAAGAAAATCCCTGAATCCAATTTTTATTTTTTCACAACACATATCATATATCCATTCATCTTAGATGACAACAAACAATCACAACACATAACATATATCCATTCATCCTAGATGACAACAATCACAACACATATCATATATAATCCATCCTAGATGACAACAAACAATCACAACACATATCATATATCCATTCATCCTAGATGACAACAAACAATTATAACACATAACATATATCCATTCATCCTAGACGACAACAAGCAATCACAACACATAACATATATCCATCCATCCTAGATGACAACAAACAATCACAACACATAACATACATCCATT
>CAJQZJ010033126.1:6566493-6627653 GCA_907164525.1 Lophiomys imhausi | reverse complement strand
GACAACAAACAATCACAACACATAACATACATCCATTCATCCTAGATAACAGCAAACAATCACAACACATAACATACATCCATTCATCCTAGATGGCAACAAACAATCACAACACATAACATAACACACAACAAAAAACTTCCATCCCGTCTCTTGGGAATGGAGTGTAAATATTTTCGGGTACCCTTCAAAAAGTGAGATATGTGCCAATTCCCGGGGAAGTTACCTATAGCTTTTGTTGTCCAGTCTTTGTAGAATCGATCATTTTTGGACTAGCGCTTTTAAAAATGATTTGCATGAAAAGTTTTTAAGAAAACAGTGATTGAAGCAGTATGTTAGGTTGAATCTTCTGGCCCATTTGTCTTGTTGTTATTATCATTCAGTCCTTGGCTCTGAAAATAAATTTTTGCTCTAAATTTGAGCAAATGGAAGGCATAGAACAATTTTGTAAGTCCATTTTAAGGCATAAACTCTATCCATCCTGGATAAAAGATTGGAATATAATGAAAACCATACAGTTAATAAAATACTCTTACCATGCTAAGACATTCATATTTCAGCTAATGGGAGGTTCTCCCTGGTCAGATTTAATCTTTATAAGTTTTGTTGGTAACCACATTTTTTTCATTCCCTGTAGACACATAGGCATAGCCACATCCCCATCTTAAAACCATTGCAGGTTTCCACTCTAAAGTTCAAATATCCTTATAATATATTGGTTGATTTAATTCCTCAGTTTTTTGTATAACCCAATGTCTCTCAACTGCAGTGGTACCCTTTTCATCAACATTTAGGAAATTCAGTGTTAGCAAAGCATTGTGTAATTTATCCCAGGGATTCCTTAATTCCCTCTTTTGTTTAAAAAGCATCTCTTTTAAGGTACGATTAGCTCTTTTTACAATTGTTTGTCCTGTAGGATTGTGTGGTATACCATTAACATGTTTTATATTATAATATGTAAAGAATTGTTTCATTTTATTAGATACATATGTAGGAGCATTATCAGTCTTAATTAGTGCAGGTACACCCATAAATGTCATTATTTCTAATAAATGTGCAATAACACAATCAGCCTTTTTTAGAACTTAAAGCAGTTGCCCATTGAAACCCTGAGTATGTATCAATGGTATGATGTACGTACCTTTGTTTTCCAAATTCTGCAAAATGAAAAACATCCATTTGCCAGATTTCATTCTTTTTAGTACCTCTAGGGTTACTATCAGCAAGTAATGGAGTTTGGTTATACAGAGAACACGTAGGACATTTTTAAATTGTTTCCCTGGCTTGTTACCAGGTAATACAGAATTTTTACTTTAAACCTGAACTGTTAACATGATGTTTCTGATGAAATTTTAAGGCTTCCAACACATTTCCTATGAATAATTGGTCAATCTCCTCATTTTCTTGTGTCAGTGGACCTGGCAAACCTGTATGAGATCAAATATGGGTTATATATAATGGATTATTTCTATTTCTAATGACCTTTTGCAATTGTGTAAATAAAGAAGTTAATTCTGTGTTATCGGGAATAAATTCAGTAGTTTCTATATGTAACACAACTCATTCTGCATATAGAGAATCAGTAATTATGTTAAGAGACTCAGAAAAAAATCTAATAACACCATAAGGATTGTATACAATTCTGTTTTTTTGATCTGAGGTATATGGACTTTTGATTACCTTGTTGATTTTGTCTGTCTTATAACCTGTCATTCCCATCTTGTTAGCATCAGTATAGAAGGTTAGTGAATCAGGAATTGGCATTCCCTTTACAATACAAGGAAAAATCCAATTAGTTCTTTTTATAAATTGTGTACATTTGTTCTTTGGAAATTTGTTATTAATTTCTCCCAAATAATTACTGCAAGCTCTTTGCCAATCTTCATTGATTACCCACAATGACATAATCTCAGCATTAGTAAGAGGCACTCCTATTTCAGCCGGGTCCATTCCTGATAATTGACGTAGTCTTATTCTACTTTTTACAATTAATTCTGATATCTTTTCTATGTATGTCTTTAATTTTTACTTTGTTTATGTAGTAAGAAAGTCCATTACATAATACTATCTTCCTGTTGCATAATAAGCCCTGTAGGAGAATGAGTTGATGGTAAAATGGCCAAAATATAATCAAGTTGGGGATCAATTAGATCTATGTATGCATCTTGCAATCTTTGTTCTATCAACATTAATTCCCTTTCTGCCTCAGCAGTTAAACATCTTGGACTGTTTATATTTGAATCCCCTTGTAATGTTTGAAACAAATTACTTAACTCATAAGTTGGTATAGAAACAGACTAGTAGATCAATGGAAGTGAATTGAAGATCCAGAAATGGACCCACACTCCTATGGCCACCTAATTTTTGACAAAGAAGCCAAAACCGCACAATGGAAAAAGGACAGCATCTTCAACAAATGGTGCTGGTCCAACTGGATGTCCACTTGTAAAAGAATGAAATTAGACCCGTACTTATTACCTTGTACAAAACTTAAGTCCAAGTGGATCAAACACCTTAACATAAGGCTGGTTACACTAAATCTACTAGAAGAAAAAGTGGGAAAAACCCTCAAACTCATTGGCACAGGTGACAACTTCCTGAACAGAACACCAACAGCTCAGGACCTGAGACCAACAATCAATAAATGGGACCTCATGAAACTGAAAAGCTTCTGTAAGGCAAAAGACACTGTCATTTGAACAAAATGGCAGCCTACAGACTGGGAAAAAATCTTCACCAACCCCACATCTGACAGTGGGCTAATATCCAAAATCTACAAAGAACTCAAGAAATTAAATGCCAAGAAACCAAATAATCCAATCAAACAAACAAACATAAAAGTCTATGTCCATGTTCCCTTTGAATTCACAAAGGAGGAATCCCTAATGGCCAAGAGACACTTGAAGAAATGCTCAACATCCTTAATCATCAGAGAAATGCAACTCAAGATGACTCAGATTCCATCTCACACCTTTCAGAATGGCTAAGATCAAAAGCTCAAATGACAGCACATGCTGGCGAGGGTGTGGAGAAAGGGGAACCCTTCTCCATTGCTGACAGGCTTGTGCAACCACTATGGAGGTCAGTATGGCGATATCTTAGAAAACTTGGAATAGCTTTGCCTCAGGACCCAGCCATACCACTTCTGGGTATACACCCAAATGACTCCTCATGGAATATAAGGAAGTTTCCTCATCTATGTTCATAGTAGCCTTACTTCTAATATCTAGAAACTGGAAACAACCCAGATGTCCCTCAACTGAAGACTGGATTAAAAAACTGTGGTACATCTACACAATGGAATATTACTCAGCTATGAGAAACAATGAAATTATGCAATTTGCAGCCAAATGGATGGAAATAGAGAAGCTCATCCTGAGTGAGCTAACCCAGACTCAGAAGGATGCACATAACATCTATTCACTTATAGTCGGATTTTAGCTATATAGTACAGAATATCTATACTACAACCAACACACCAAAGGGAACATGGACATAGACTTTTTTTGTTTGTTTGTTTTTTAGTTTTCTCTCCCTGACAATGAGACACTTTTCACTGGTGGTACTGCCTTGTAGGCCCCCAGTGTATGAGGAGGCTCTTGGCCCTCATATGACTTCTGAACTGGGGTGAGGGACTGTTATGTAGGGATACTCCACTCCAGAGGAGTGGGATGGAAGTGTTAGGGGGTAGAGGGTGGGAGGGCAGGGGTGGGAAGGGGAGAAAGAGGACAATATGAAGGAGATGTAACCTGAAGCAACAAATAAATAAATTTATTTATTAAAAAATAAAGTAATAATAAAATGATATTTGATTAAAAAAAGTATCCATAATCTCAATGTCTGGGGTGTCCTGTGTTTGGACACTAGACATAGTTTGTAATTTTTGTTGAGTACTCATATCAATACCTTCCTCAAAAGCATCCATCATTTCATCATTTGTTATTTTTGGCATTGTAGGAATATTAATTTTAATACCCCATTGTTGTAAGAGATCCCTTCCCCATAAATTTATGGGGACATCAGCCACATAAGGTCTCAACCTCCTTTTTGCCCTTCTGGTCCCACACAGTTAAGCCATCATACACTTTGTTTTACATATGATAATTTACCAATTCCTATAAAATGTGAACCTTTGAAGTGGCCAGTTTGGATTCCAAGACTCATGTGAGAGGACAGTGACATCTGCTCCTGTGCCAAGCAATCCTTCTATTTCAATACCATTCATTTGTATTTTTAATTTTGGTCTTTTATCACTCACCATTGTTTGCCAATACACACATTTTCCAGTATTTTTAACTGTTCCTGTTCTTTCTATTGGAACAACCTTGCCCTTGGCCTAAGGAAACAGCAACAGTTGGGCAATTTTCTCCCCTGTATTAATTGTCATCTCTTTCCATATGGATGTCATAATTTTAATTTGTTTCTTGAAGAAATTATAATACTATCTATAATACCTGGATGAATAAAGAATCCTTGACAAGTTAATCTATTTTTTCCAAATATTAATCCTATTGTCCCTGATGGTAAAGGACCATAAATACCAGTGGTTAACATGTAATATTCATCTGTTTTGGATAGTGTTTTAGATTCATCTGTGGTCAAATCTAAAACTGTATTTCCTACAGTAGCTTGTAAAAGATCAACAATAGTTAATTTTGTTCTTCCTGTCTGTTTGTTTCCCTCTGGTTGGATGATGGACAACAGTTCACATTGTTTTGGGGGGGCCTGAACCGGTAGGCCCCTCCCCTAATTTCCCAGCAAGGGGTTACCTCTGACATCCATTTCAGCTCTACAATCCCGGGACCAGTGTTTACCTCTTCCACAATGAGTACAAAATCCTGGAGACCTTAACCTTCTATTGCCATTTAAAGTCGTTTCTTCCCTTCTACGACCATGTTCTGTAGAGTTCAGGCACCTATCATTTTGAGTTTTGGAGGATTTAGCCTTACAATATCTTTGGAAATGACCAAGTTCACCATTTTTAAAGCACTCATTAAGACCCCTAGCAACGGCTTGTGTTATGACATTAGTCCAATGCTCCTGAAAACCAATATCACCTGTTTTTCTTATCCATTCATCTACAGGGGCTCCTTGAGCTTTTAATGGCCTAATTGCCCTTTGACATTCAGCATTTGTATTTTAATATGCCAAGGCATTTATCAAGTCCTGTCTGGCATTAGGGTTATCTACATCTCTCTCCACAGCTGAAATCAATCTCCCTAAAAAGTCTGAGAAGGTTTCCTGAGGACCTTGTATTATCTTGGTAAATGAAGTACACCTTTTTCCAGCCTTAGCAACCATATCCCAGGCTCTCAGAGTTGTAACACAACGTTGTTCTATCACAACATCTTTAAATTGAGTCTATAACCATATGTCAGCATAAGGTCCCTCACCAAGCATTTGGTGGGTTGTGACATTTATTCCCCTTGTCATATTTTGTTGTTCTAATTTTGTGGCTTCATGTCTCCACCATTGTAATTGTTGGCTATCTTTTAGCATAGTTGATATCAGTCCCTTCCAATCTTGGGGAATGATTCTATTTTGTACAGCCCAATTATTTAACATTTGTTTAACAAATGATGAATGTATTCCATAAGAGACATGGGCTCCTTAAATCTTTTTAAATCTAAAATGTCTATTGGACACCATATTAATTCCTGATGGAGTTGACCATCACTATTATCAGGCCTAATTTGAAACATAACTGGAAAAGCTGATGGTGATTGTGTAGCACCATGCAGCTCCTCTGGGGGTGCACTTGGTTTCACATTAGCACCATTACCTACCTGGTTTTTTACTGGTACATGTGGTGATTGTGGAGACCTAGCTAGAAAAGAACTTGGCATTTTCTCAGTTCCAGTCACCTGTCCTGGCAGAATTTTCTTAAGCTCCTCAATCTGTATTTTCATACTTTTTAATTGTGTAACAGATGTTTTCCTTATGACAAACCAATAAAAGAAAAAAGCAAACAGCATAAAACATCTGGTCTGATTGAAAAACAGTATAGAGATCAGCAGTAAACATTGTCATATTGTCAACAACCAGCATCATAGTTTCAAAATCTGTAGTTTTCTCTATAGTTTTGAAAATAAAATTACCCATAATGCCCCACGTTGGGTGCCACCTGAAACTTCAAATTATCTAATTATTGTAGTTATTAGTAATTATAAACTGTAAGAATAGGCTGGCGGAGTAGCCAGCAGCTTGGCAGAGGATCGGGAAGCCTGGCCCTCATGCCTTAACCGGTTGCCTAACTTATCCTGGAGAAAGAGCCCTGGGACCAAGGGTGGCCTACACCACCTGTAACCTAAACTTAATTAATATAAGTTGTTATATTAGGCCAGTAGAATTACCAGTGGCTTGGCAGGAGGAGATTCACCTGGGCTCTAGGGGCGTCCAGAAGTCCTAAGGCACAGGACTGCTTAGATTAAAGGCCTATAAGCTGCCACAGTCTTTTCCCCCAATAATTAAATACACCAAGACCTTTTTAATGTTTTAACGCTTAGCCCTTAGCTGGGCAGACTCTCAATTAGCTACACTAAGTTAACCCGGATCACCTAATCCCAAACCGCCATGTGCCTGTGAGTACCTTCTAGCCTTCTTCAGAGGTCTGTGTCCTTCTGTGGCTCCCAGTGGGAAGTGGGAGAATCTCTGTGTGTGCCCAGGGTTCCTGTTCTAATCTCAGGATGTCCTGCCTTCTTATACTCTTTCTGCCCAGCTAAATGGCCATAAGGGACTTTTATTAACCAATCAAGAGAATGCCTCAAAATTAAATTCAACCTATCAGAAACAATGATATTAGACCTCCCCTCAACAAACAAGTTCATCTGTTTGCAAATTACTACTGTGGAAAATATGGTGGGAGTTCCTGTAGCTTATTGATATTATTATTATTTTGCCAAGGGATCCTCCTTTTTAATAAAAATTTTAGGTTTTTATCACTAATACAAAGTCATAGGTTTCATAGTATATTAGGGTCTTAGGAATTCCATTCAACAGGACAACCAGACACTTCTCCACACATGGATTACTTGGTCCAACAAGTTTGGTTTGTATTTTTGTACAGGGTTTTGTTGTATAACTAAGGCTGTGCTCACACTCACAAAACCAGGCTGCCTTGAATTCACATTGGTCTTCCTGCCTCAACATCCCAAATGCTGGGATTATACATATGTACCACAATGCTCATCTGTTTATTTTCTTACTGATGGATCTTTTAGATTTTTTTAATTGAAAAAAATTTATTTTGTGAATTTCACATTATGCCCCCTGTTCCCTCCCATCTCCCACCTCCCACCCTTGCAGTCTGTCCCAGCATAAAAAATAACACCTCATTGTGGAAGCTGCAGTGTATCTCAGTATGTCCCACAATATTTCCCTTTGTCCACACATTCTGCTTGCAAGTGTTCATTATAATGACTCCTTGGTCTGGTATGGGGCCCTTGGTTTCCGCTACTCTGTCAGTACTGGAATCTCACTGGAACTCCTCTCAGATATGCTGTAACTGCCCTGTGTCATGGAGATCCTGTATTTCTGGGTTGTGGAACTGACCTTTTGCACTCCAGCAGTTCATTCATGGGGTGGGCCAACTCAAAGCCCTGGATCTGGACCAGAACCCCCCCCCCCTTGCATGGCCAGTTCTACTGTGCTACCCAGGTAAGGTGCAGGGCCTACTCTCCCGAGTGCTGCAGCATGTGAGGGACAGGGACAGCTCTCCTGCTCTTGTAACCCCTTCTGGGCCAGATCTCCCATTAGCTAATAGTGGTGAGGGCAAAAGGGAGGGGAGGGCATCTTTCCCTAGCCAATGCCACCACATAGCAGACTGAAGGCAGGGCTGACTCTCCCACACTCACTCCCTCAGGGCTGGCTTACCCACAAACCCCATATCCAGGACCAGCTGTAGTGTGCTACCCAGGCAAGGTGCAGGGAGTGCTCTCCAGAGTGCTGCAGCATGTGAAGGGCAGGGACAGCTCTTCTGCTCTTGTGACCCCTTCTGGGCTGGATCAGTGCATCTCTCCCTATCCAATACCACCACATAGTAGACAGAAGGCAGGGCTGGCTCTCCCACACTCACTCCCTCAGAGCTGACTCAGCCACAACCCCCAAATCCAGGGCCAGGCAGAGTTCTTCTAGTTTCTGGTTTGTTTCCTGACATGGGAGCCCATCTGATGCTTGCCTGGTACTGGTCTGGTAGTCATCTCAGGCTACCCCATGGAACCAAAGAGATGTTAATATCCAGCTTGCTTTTTTCCCCCAGGAATGTTAGGCTACTATTCATTCAAATGTTCATAGGCCAGAACACTAAATGTAGATATAGCCTCTCTCCTCTCTGCCACCTACTGATACACATGTGACATAGCAGTCACATCTGCAATGCCTCTAGGGGCAGGTTCCTGTAGCTTATTTTAGTAGTTTTTCCAAAAAACATTTTACCTCTGCTGCTTTAAATAAATGAAGTTGTTAATTAGATACTTCACATAATGTGTTAAAACTATGATGGTTATGTTCTTTATTGCTCATTATGTGTATTGGGCTTACACTGGGAACATCTGGATTCCATCTAAAGGTTATAAGCAGTCCTGCAGAAAGTAAATGAAGGAGAGGATAGAATTGAAAGGATAGCCTAGAAAGATGGGAAATTATGTCACCAATCAACCTATAGCCAGTTATGGTCTTAATTCAGTTCTCTCAAACCTACAAGCTAGAGGTATTCCTAGTATCTATTCAGAGCTATAGCAGATAGCCAAGAGCCAATGAGACCCTCCCCAAGGCACAGGTCATGTCCTCATCCTTACACACCTAGCACCCAAAGGCACTTGATTAATGTCAAGTGGATGGTTGACTAGATAGAAAAGAAAAGCCCAATTTGACCCTGAAATAATCTTTGACCAGTTTATGAAACTGTTTTTTAATGTTTCTTTACATGGTTGTCCTCAAATATCTTGGTATCATACAATTAGCTGGTAGAATTTTGTTACATTCAAGAAGCACATTTTTTAATAATAATTTATTTTTTATTTCTTCAAATTACATCTCAATCACAATCCCCTCCCTACTCCCCCCTCCAGTCCCACCCTTCCACCCTCCTCCCCCTCAAACCCCCATCCTCTTCCCTTCTTTTTTTTTTAGTTTAAGGTATTTCTTTTTCCCCCCAACAGCTCTCCCTTTCAGTCCAACAAATGGTTGTTTTTCTTATAACTATAAATACAATACAAAACAACAGAAATAAATAGGCCACAATTATAAGAGTTATATGGCTTAGCATACATATTTTAATAGCATGAAAAAAATTAAAATATGACTTTATGTTTTTAATCTTTTGAGATATAATTACACCATTTCTAGCCTGTCTTTCCTTCATCCAAACCCTCTCACATATCCTCCCAACTCTCTTTCAAATTCTCTTTTTTCATAAATTGTTGCTATATACATGTGTATATTCATATATATTCCTAAGTATGCAAATACATTGTGATAAGTCTATATATTGTTACATGCATGTATGTTTTCAGGGCTGACCAATTGGTATTAGGTAACCAATTGGCTGAGAGATGCAAGATCTGTAAATTTATGAAAACTCTGGTTCAAGTATAGACGTCATTTTCCTCACATAGCAAACATCACCAAACCCACAAAAAAAGTCCTTTCTTCTCACACAGCTTTGTACCTTCTGTATCTGCTAAGCATTCCTTCTAGCAATAATTTACATCTTAAAGTGTCAAGGAAGAATGGAATTGGTAATTTAATTAATAAAATAATCAGTGAGCATGAATATGGATAGTCTCATGTTGATAATTTTGCTTCATTATATCAATGGAATTATTTCACATCTTCATGTATTTCCTTTCTTAGCCATAAAACTTGAATTTTAATTGGTATAGAATGTCTTAAAGACCAAAATGTATTTTATAGATCCAAGATTGTTTAACAAAGGAGCAAATTTCAAATTGTATTACAGTCTTTTTTAGATGTTATAGTCTTGATCATCTCACCACTTAAAATTAAAGCAGTATCTACGAAACACATTTGCCACAGCCATTTGTATCATCTTTCTTGCTCCTTTTATAGAGAAATTAACATTTCCTCTATAAGTCTCCGACCAAGACAGTGCTTCACAAGAGCAAACAAAAGAGGAATTTGAGGAAGTGTTACAGTTTGAATCTAAAATGGCCCCCATAAGTTCACTTTGTAGATTTTTTGGGGTGTGTGGGGTTATAGAACCTTTAGGAGCTCTATAGGCCCTAGCTGGAGAAAGTGGGTAATGGGAGTGGGTAAAGGTGGCTGTGAAGTTTATAACCCCTTTTCCTATCACCTCTTGATTCACAGAAATGTAAACAAGCAACTGCCACGAGCTCTTGCCACTATGGATCTCCCTACTGCCATGCGTTCCTCACTGAGATGCACTGTATGCTCTCAAACCATGAAGCAAAAAGTCTTTTCTCCCTTCAATTGGTTTGTGTTGGGCTTTTGGCGGCAGTGATAAGAAGTGACTTGTATAGAGAGCCCGAGAATATCATGTTTGATTGAATGTCAACCTGAGTCACAGTTGGAGTGAACTTTCCAATCTTAGCCTATGTTACAGGACTTGGTAAAGAACTTAGTGAACTATTATTCTGCTTAATGGATGAAGAATCAAATCACCCGCTAAATCTGTATCTCTCTATCCATATATCAGTGAACTTTCTCGGATTCCATCAGAGAAGTTATGTGTGTGTGTGTGCGAGTGCAAGTGCATGTTTTAGGAGGATTAGGGAAAACAAATGTTTTCTGGACATAACATGACTTCTGTATTCATGAGCTCATAGCTAGTGTGGTTGTGTGTACAAGATCAAGCCAGGAAACTTTCTAGTATGGAGGAGAATGAGGTGTGGTTCATGGCCTCCACGCACAACCGAGGATCTGTGTGTGGGCAGTTTACCCCTTCTAAGTAAGGAAAGGTCATTTTTTTTCCCTTAAGGCTGTGACCCCTGGTAGATTGGCCCCTACCTACCAGGGATGGCCCCACGTTCAGGACTATAGGAGCAGCACAAGTTGGACTCACTCAATGGGTGTCCTGGTTTGTTTTCAGTCCTTGTGATAAACCACTGACCAAAAGCAAGTTAGAGTTTGGGAGGATTTGTTTGGCTTACAGGTTATAGTCCGTCACTGAGGGAAGCCAGGGCAGGTCGAAGACGGGGGTGGGTCTGGAAAAGTTTAAGAGGAAGAATGAATAAGATAAATGTAGTAGTTTGAATTAGAATGCCCCCATAGGCTCAACTTTAAATGCTTGGTCTGAAGTTGGTGGGACTGTTTGTGGAAGGTTAGGTGTGGCCTTGTTGGGAGTTTTATCACTTCCTCGAGGTCAATTTTGAAGTGTCAAAAGCCTATGGCATTCCCATTTAGTGCTTCCCCCTCCCTGCCTCATGCCTGTGGGATCATACAGAAGTTCTCAGCTACTGTTCCAGCATCATGTCTGCCTCCCTGCTGTTGTGCTTCCCATCATGATGGCCACAGACTCTCGCTCTCTGGAACCATGAGCTCCTAAATGAAAACGTTTTCTTTTATAAGCTGACTTGGTCATGGTGTCTCTTCACAGCAAGAGAAAAAATAACTAAGACAGAAGTGTGATAATATAATTAAATGAAATCCTCAAAGAAGAAAAGCATTTTTAAAATATTTAGTAAACTTATACTACCTATTAAGTAGCCCCTCAGAATGACAGTCTACATGCAGATTGGGATGTAAGACTGATTGTCTCAGACTTTTGTCCAAGGTGATGACTGATAAACTACATGAAATCCTTTGTACATCTACTGTCTTTGAATCTTCTGGCATCTACCCACTGTATTCTAATGCTGTCTGGTATACACAAAATGAGCTGTAACTGAACTTCTTAATTGGCCAGGATGGAAAAGGCATGGACACACCAAAGTTAAAAGAGTAAGATGCACAGTAACACTTCAAGACAGACAGAATACTTGCTTCTCCTTTGTTAAGTCAGTACAGTCTCTGGATGATAGGAAGGTAGTGGCAGCTCCACTACTTCTTTCACCTGCCCAAAGTTTCTGATGGTAGATCTTGGAATATTGTGAAGAAAATATATCTCAGGGACTACCCATTTTTAATACAGAATTGCTAACCTGAGAGATGTCAATGTGTGTTTATAGGCTGTGGTGGGTAAAACACCATCCAATTAAAGCAGGATGTGTGATCCTGGAAGACAGCCAGGGCAATACTGCTTAGAAAACAAAGCCTAGGGCCTGGGCTGAATTTACAGTGGTAGTTAGAGTGTGATAGAGCTACCAGTATGCTATGCTAGATAAGAGCTGGAAGAGGGACTGCTTTCTTCATTCGGGGTTGAGTTCTTTCCAGGTATACCTATCACTTGCTTTTCCTTCCTGGTGCCCACATGATCCCAGGAAGGGATTCAGCCGCCATCTGGCCCAGCGCTGAAAATAAAATGAAGCCAACCTAACCCTTGAGTTGTGCCACAAACCAATCCAGCAGGACCCCAGCTGCCACATGTATTCAACTCCCTGCCCTGTCCTGGCACTACCTCAGAGGAAGCAACACAATCTTTGAATTGAAGACAGGTTGTCTTCAGAGATCACATGGCAAAATGTTGGAGGAAAAAAGAAAGATCTTAAGAATTCACAACAGAGCAGAATTAATTGGTTTCATACTAACCTTTATAATTCAGTCTTTGAGTTTTCTCCCTACTTTACAGAGATCATTTCTGTGCCTCCTAAAGAAATGAGATATGGTTTCTTCTAAATCATTATTGCAATCTCCATCAAAGGACAGCAAAGACAGTAATTAGTACTCTTCACAAACCAGTCTCACATTTGACATACACTGGATTTGTCCTTGAGGAGCCCAAAATGAAGCATTTATTCTTAGAATTTTTCTCATGAGTTGTCATTGGAGTTGTTTCTAGATCTTTCTACCATTCGTGTTCTTTTCATGGAAACAGAATGAGGACTTTAAAACATTAACAAAGTAGGATCACCTGACATCTTGGGAGAATCATCAGATGACACATCAAAGACAAGGAAAAAGTTAAGGGTGGCTCTTTAGTTTCTTGGATTAGATTCAGGTATTCATCCAAAAAAAGCTATTTACAATTTACAAGGAGATCAAGATCATCAGTGAGGGTAAAGTCTTCAGGGCAAATGGACACTTGAAGAGCTTTTGTAACTAGTTTCTGAATGCTCACAGAAGTACTGGTATCAGACATACTTGTGTGCTAAACTTTAAAAAAATCAGGAAGACTTGTACCACAAAATCAGAAAGTCATCTGATTATCCTGAGTATGGCCATGAATTGCAGGTAAAACACAGTTTTGTTGCCATTAGGTTCCTAAGACATGGTGCAGGGAGGATGACCCCAGACTCCTCAGTTTGGAGCAGCAAAGCTGAATTCACAGATATCAAGGGGGCCAGAGCCTAGAAGATGGAACCAGGGAGAAGGGATCCTGCATATGACATGGTACCTCTGGAAAGTGCTGCAAAGCCCAACATTAAGCTGCTACAGACTCTCTGCCTCACCTATGGCAGTTTGGGATAGGAGACAATAAAATTTTGTTTTGCTTTGTTTTCAAAGAAAAGCACTTTGGGGTTGGGCTTGTAAGAACAATCTCAATAGTGGCTATTCACATATTTAACTAAAAATAAGAAACATTTTATAATTCACTTTCATAGTTGTATTAGCTGCATTTTTAGAACTTAATAATCAATACAGCAGCAAATACCTTTACCACTCTAAAAAGTTCAAGTAAAACTGCTGGGAAGGGGCACAGCCAACAGAGGTAAGTTTCACAATTACCAATCCCCATCTTTCCCCTTCCTGAGGATGCCTGTAGAGGGCCCCAGGAACATCTAGTTTAGACCCCCTCCCCACCAATTCCCTGCTTGGCTAGACCGCCTAGGGCAAAGCCAGCAGAGGAGAGATGCATTCTCTGTCCCATGAGCTTCACTGTCAGGCCCACTTACTCTGCCTCTCTTCTTGAGGAGGCCTAAAGGACCTCAGGAAAATTTAGATCCACCCTGGGGCACAGCCATCAGAGGTAAGCAACAAGCAGTTCCTTGTGAGCTCCATTGTCAGGTCCAAGGCTTTGCCTGACTCCAGGAGGAGTCCTGCATCAGGAATATCCAGCCAAAACCAGGGACAGCCAGATGGTTAAGGGCAGCTTAAGAACACAAAACCCAGGGCAAAATGGTACACCAGATCCCAGCTATCCTACTACAACAAGTCCTAGATAACCTAACACAGCTGAAGAACAAGAAGATAACATTAAATCTAACCTTATAAAGATGATTGAGGACTTTGAAGAGGTAATGAATAAATCCTTTAAGTAAATACAGGAAAATACAATCAAACCAGTGAAAGAAATTAATAAAGCTGTTCAAGATCTGAAAATAAAAATAGAAGCAAAATGAGACATTGTCAGCTACTGACAACACCCATCATTCTACTTCAAGTAGATGATGAGCATTAAAGAATCTCCATTTGGAGATGGCTGTATTAATGGGAAGCTAGTCACTGGGCAAGAAAAAGCCCTTGTTTCAACTGTAGACAGAATGCTGTCCAAAAAGGTCAAAACTTGGAAGCAGGTAAGTTGACAACCTAGCTCTGTCAAGATAGGGTGGGGAAGTTATTCATAATTACTGCTTTACAATTATTGTCTGTCAGAGATACTGGGCCAAAAGGCTGAAGATAGATGCTACAATGTTATAGAGAGAAATTGGGGACCATCCAGGCAGCCAGTTGTCTGTCATTTCTTAGTTTTGGAAGCTGCTGGCTCTGCACTTCATGCTTATTCAGATATATTTATCCTTCTCAGGTCTCTGATGTGGTTGTGTGAGACTAGATAGTTATAGTGTCACAGTTAAGTTTTAAGTTGTTTAGGTTAAAATAATGCTCTAGGTCTAAGAAGATGTTTTTAAGTTGGTAATGAAAGTTAGGATGGAAACTGAGTTAGGTATAGAACTTTAAACTTATTGAGATAGATAGATAATAGAATATTCTTATTAGTTGCCAAATACATATGGACTAGACATTGGGAATGCATGTCATACCTTTTGTTTTTCATAATTGTTGCCTTATTGTGCTTATTGCTTTGTATTGTATTTATTGTTATAAGAAAAAGGGGCTTTTATTGGACTAAAAGGGGGAGATGTTGGTGGGGGGGGAATACACCTTAAATAAAGAAAACACAATCTGAGGGAACCCTGGACATGGAAAACCTTGGAAAGAGAAGAGGGACTGCTGATGCTAGCGTCACCAACAGAATACAAGGGACTGAAGAGGGAATCTCAGACATAGAAGATACGATTGAAGAGATGAATACATCGGCAAGGAAAACACTAAATCTAAAAACTTCCTGACACAAAATTTTGGGAAAATAAATTTGGGACACTATTAAAAGACCAACACTAAGAATAGTAGGAATAGAAAAGGAGAAGAAACCCAGCTCCAAGGCACAGAATATATTTTCAACAAAATCATGGATGACAATTTCCCCAACCTAAAGAAAGAGATGCCTATAAATGTAAAAGAAGCATACAGAACACCAAATAGATTGGACCAGAAAAGAAAATCCTCCCACCACATAATAATCAAAACACTAAATGTACAGAATGAAGAAAGAATATTAAAAGCTGCAAGGGAAAAAGGTCAAGTAACATATAAAGGCAGACTTATCAGAATTACACCAGACTTCTCAACAGAGACACTAAAAGCCAGAAGGGCCTGAACAAATATATTGCAAACTTCAAAAGACCACACTTGTCAGCCCAGACTACTACACACAGCAAAACTTTTAATCATCATTGCTGGTAAAAACAAAATATTCCATGACAAAATAAAATTTAAACATCATCTATCCATGAATCCAGCCCTACAAAAGACACTAGAAGGAAAATACAACCCAAGGAGGCTAACTACACCCAGAAAAACACAGGAAATAAATATCCCCACACCAACAAAACCAAAAGAAGAGAAAGACACACACAACTACCACCAACATCAAATAACAAGGACTAGCAATCATTGGTCATTAATATCTTTCAACATCAATGGATTCAACCCCCCAATAAAAAGACACAGGCTAACAGAATAGATGCTAAAAGATGATCCATCATTCTGCTGCATACAAGAAACTCACTTCAGCAACAAAGATAGACATTACCTCAGAATAAAGGGTTGGAAAAAGATATTCCGAGGAAATGGACCCAAGATTCAAACTGGAGTAGCCATTCTAGTATCTAATAAAATAGACTTTCAACCAAAGTTAATCAAAAGAGATGGGGAAGGACACTTCATACTTATCAAAGGGAAAATTCACCAAGATGATATATCAGTTCTGAATATCTATGCCCCAAATGCAAGGATACCCACATTCGTAAAAGAAATAACTAAAGCTTAAATCACTCATCAAACTCTACACATTAATAGTGGCAGACTTCAACATCCCACAATCTCCAATGAACAGATCATTGAGACAGAAACTAAACAGAGAAATAATGAAATTAACAGGCGTTATGAATCAAGTGGACCTAACAGATATCTACAAAAGATTTCACCCAAACACAAAAGAATATGCCTTCTTCTCAGCACTTCATGGAACTTTGACCATATACTGGTTCACAAACCAAGCCTCAAAAGATACAAGAAAATTGAAATAACCCTTTGTATCTTATCTGATCACTATGGATTAAAGTTGGACTTCAATAACAACAGAAACTACATAAAGCCTACAAACTCATGGAAACTGAACAACTCTCTACTCAATGACCACTGGGCCAGGGAAGAAATAAAGGTAGAGATTAAAGACTTTCTAGAATTCAATGAAAATGAAGGCATAATACATCCAAATTTATGGGACACAATGAAAGCAATGCTAAGAGGAAAATTCATAGCACTAAGTGCCTTCATAAAGAAATTGGAGAGCTATTACACTAGCAATTTAAAGCACACTTAAAAGTTCTACAACAAAAAGAAGCAAACACACACAAGAGGAGTAGATGGCAGAAAATAATCAAACTCAGAACTGAAATCAATAACTTAGAAACAAAGAGAGCAATACAAAGAATCAATGAAACTAAGAGCTGATTCTTTGAGAAAATTAACAAGATTGACAAACCCTTATACAAATTGTGCAAAAGGCAGAGAAAGACTATCCAAATTAACAAAATCAAAAAATGAAAAGGAGGACATAACAACAGACAGTGAGGAAATCAAAAGAATCATTAGGTCTTACTTCAATAGCTTACATTCCACAAAATTGGAAGGGCTAAACAAAATGAACAAGTTTCTTGATAGATTTCGTTTACCAAGGTTAAATCAAGATCAGGTAATAAATAAATAAATAAACAGTCCTATAACTCCTAAGGAAATAGAAATAGTCATTAAAAGTCTCCAACCCCCCCCCAAAAAAAAAACAAATCCCAGGGACAGATGGTTATAGCACAGAATTCTACCAGAATTTCAACGAAGAGCTAATACCAATGCTCCTCAAACTATTCCACAAAATAGAAACAGAAGGAACATTGCTAAACTCATTCTATGAAGCCACAGTCATTCTGATACCCAAAACACACAAAGACTGGACAAAGAAACATAATTTCAGATAAATTTCCCTCATTAACATTGATACAAAAATATTCAATAAAATACTGGCACACTGAATCCAAGAGCATATCAAAAACATCATCCACCATGATCAAGTAGGCTTCATTCCAGGGATGCAAGGATGGTTCAACATATGAAAATCCATCAATGTAATCCACCATATAAACAAACTGTAAGAAAAAAAATACACAAGTATCTTATTATATACTGAAAAAGCCTTTGACAAATTCCAACACCCCTTCATGATAAAAGTATTGGAGAGATCAGGACTACAAGGCCGATACCTAAACATAATAAAGGTCACCATCCCTCATTTCAAGTTGTACTACAGGGCAATAGTTATAAAAACTGCATGGTATTGGAATTAAAAACAGACAGGTTGATCAACGGACTTGAGTCAAAGACCCAGAAATAAGCCCACGCACCTATGGACAGTTAATTTTTGACAAAGAAGCCAAAGCCATATAATAGAAAAAAGAAATCATCTTCAACAATTGGTGCTGGTCTAACTGGATGTCTTTATGTAGAAGAATGCAAATAGATCCATATGTATCACCTTGTACAAAGCTCATCCTGAGTGAGGTAGCCCAGACTCAGAAACACACACATGATTATGTACCTACTTATAAGTGGATATTAGCCAAATAGTACAGGATGACCATGCTACAGTCCACAGACCCAATAAGCAGCAAGGAGGGCCCAAGGGAGGATGCTTGAATCTCACTCAGAAGGGGAAACAAAATAGACATCGGAAGTGGATGGAGAGAATGAATGGGTGGGAGAAGGGGCAAGGATGGCGATCAGGTATGGAGTGAGAGGGGTGGAAGAGAAAAGGGAAATGGATGTGGGGGTATCTCTGGAACAAGCCGGTGTTGGGGTAGTGTTAAGCATTCTAAATGTTAATTAATTGGTCCTGCTTTTTGTCTGTTATTTACATTGACTCTGATTGGTTAAATAAATGCTGAGGCCTGAGATTGGGCAAAGACAGAGAAAGGTGGGACTTCCTGAAATTAGAGCAGGAAGTCTGCATTTTAGATAGAGGATTCATGATTCCAGCCAGGAGCAGCAGGAAGGAGGCACACACCATGGGTTAGAAAAAGGAACCTCAATCCACATGCCCAGGAACATCGGCATATCGTGGAGAATGGCAGTCCAAGGGGACGTATGTATATATGGGGTCATATTTGGGTAACAGACTTAAGAGCTAGCTTAGTTGGGCCAGGATTGCACAACTCAGGCCAAGGCTTGTTAAAATCCACGTGGTGACTGTGTGCTCATTTATAATGTCTGGATAAGAATTAACTGCTACCAAACCAATTAAATATAATCTAAATACTGGTTAAATAGTTTAATTAGCTATATTTGTTTTTACAAGCTGGAGACCCGGGATGAGGGAGGCTCCTGGGAGGATATGGGGGTGACTCTAGCTGAGACCTCTAGCAGCTGGGGATATAGAGACTGAAGAGGCCATCTCCTTTAGCCAGGTAGGACTTCCGGTGGAAGGAGGGGGACACCAAGTCACCCACAAAACCTTTGAACCAAGATTTACCCTGCCTACAAGATGTGCAGGGATAAAGATGGAGCAGAGATTGCGGGAATGACCAGGCAATGACTGGCACAACTTGAGACCTACCCTATGGGAGAAAGCCAACCTCTGACATTAATGATAGTCTGCTAAGCCTGCAGACAGGAGTCTAGCTTAACTGTCATCTGAGATGCTTCATCCATCAGCTGATGAAAACACTCTAGAGACCCACAGCCAAACATTAGGCCCAACTCAGAGAGTCTTGTGGAAGAGTTGGGGGAAGGATTGAGTGAGCTGGAGAGGTCAAGGACACCACAAGAAGTCAACTAACCTAGGCCCATGGGGGCTCACAGATCTGAACCACCAACCAAAGAGCATGCATTGACTGGACTCAGGTACCCTACACATATGTAGCTGATTGGTAGCTTGGTATTCACGTGGGTCCCCTAAGAAATGGAGAGGGGACTATCTTGGACTTGGATCCTGTGGCCTGCCTTTGGATCCCTTTCCCCTAGTTGAGCTGCTTTGTCTGGCCTCAGTGGAAGAGGATGTGCTTAGTCCTGATGGAACTTGGTTGGTTTGTACAGGGGGTGGAGGTGGGGTGGTGGTAACAGGGGGGATGAGGGGGGCTCCCCTTCTCTGAGGTGAAGGGTAGGGGAGATGGGGAAAAGGGTGGGAGGGTGGAGTTGGGAGGAGAGGAGGGAGGGGGCTGCTATCAGGATGTAAAATGAATAAAGAAATTAATGAAAAAAAGTGGGAAAATAGTTTGAATATATTAAATGAATTAAAAACTTAAGAATGATCTTTTTTACCAAGAGTTTTTCAGTGTGTGTGTCCATTTTATCTCAATTTTACTTTAAAATTTGAATCTGTAATGTTTAGAGCTATGCTCTTGGATCTCAAGAACATCTTATGACACATTCAAGTTCTCTGGTGTAGGTACAAGCACACAGAGATGGCAACAACTTTTAACCTTCTAAAGGAGAAGTTCAATTGATAGGCTGCCAAAAGAAAGGGACCCAACCTTCTTCTTGGTAGCTAATTTTAGCAATAATAAATTCCCTTGCACTTCTTCTCAAATGCATGTTGGATTGGGACAGCTTCCCAAGCCACTTGTCTAGATTTTATCATCCCGACAGCTCATGATATTGGCATTTTTCCCTTGAATATGCAGATGCGTAGACACTTTGACTAGATGGATATCTTAAGTCAAATGAGCTCAATTTTGCTTATTTCTTGTGAATAAATTGAAAGCTGAAGTCTTCTCCATCATGATTAAAATCAGGCATTTTTTCTCCAAGGCCATACAGAGCTGTTTCTCTTGCTGCCTAAGCAATTTCAATCACAAAAGCAAATTGCCTCCATATGGATTCCTCCAGGAGATTTCAACTAGATAGAAAGAAAAATCTCCTCACTAGGGACTCAGAGGCTTCATGGCAGACAGGGACAGAGTCGTTGGAGAGTAATTATTGAAAATAAACCGTGCCTCATCCCATTTCCCCTCTGAGCATCACATGTCATCTGACAAAGGGCTGCATAGAGCAGCTGAAGAAAGCTCTTCTATAGGAAACTACAGGGGACTGGCACAGCAGAGGAGTACTCTGGGTATCAATGCCTCCTGCCCTTCCCCGGTCCCATCAGGCTCAGGTGAAAGCAGGCTCAGAATGTACTAGGATGGAGGATGAAAGATGAACATTATTGACCCTAAAGGAAACTTTGAAAAGGGCACAGAGGGAAACAGACCTCTTACATTTGCAGACGATGTGACTGGGCATACAAAACACCATGTACTGAGGATTAAGGTGGCCTTGTGTCCCCATGAGGACACAAGGACACAGTGGCAAGGAGCACTGCAGAAATGAAGAAGAACCATTCTCCTCTACTTCTTTCACTCTGGTTCCCCAAACAACATGGAATGGATTTATTCTCAAGTAAAAGCTTCTTTTATACCCTCAGTTTTTTTTTAAATTTGTTTGTTTTGGTTTGCTTTTCTTAGGAATCAATTGCCTTAAAAAATACAATTAAAGTGTCTTGTAAAAAGCAACAGTACATTTTCTATAAATAGACTTGGAAAGCCGCCAAAATTAGCTGTTATAGATGTTATTTTCCAAGACTACTATAAAATAGCCTTTCCTTCAATTGGTATGTTTTCCTATATATACTTATGACTTATTTAATATACCATCACCTAAGTAACACATGTATACTATTCTTGAGAAGAGTTACATACTGCATTGCAGTAGACCACAGGCTGCCAACATGCAGCAAAATCAGACTCACAATCTTTGAGTTTGATCAGAAAGACATAACTATTAATTGAAAGTCTAGAGTTTCAATGAGGAAGAAAAAAATCTTACTTGGAAGAAAAAAATCTTACTGAGAAATTGTCAGTGGAATATTAATATACAATAAGTAATAAATAGTTTTCTGAAGTAAAGTTCAGAGATTAATCCAAAGAACCAATGCACACGTATTAACAGTTTTTCTGAGGTAGAAGAATTTAATTTTCCTGATTTTGAAAGACTTGACTCCTATAGTAAAACATGAGGCTGCTCCAGTGAGGAGATGAGGCTTGTCTGGTAGACAGTAATCGGGTGGATTGACTTCAGTAGGGCTTATTGAATCATTGAGGAGCACTGCCGTGAAACAGAGACCAGCAATTAGGAGTTCCAGATCCAGACAGGAGCTTGCTCTGCTCATTTGCTCTGGGTATACTTGTGTTTCACACATACAGCCATTGCTTGTCTGGAAAATACCCTGTACTCTGGGCATAAGTCAAACAGACATTTCAATGCCATTTCTGAAAAAAAAATAGGTGTCTTGCATGGCAATCATGGAGTCTAAACACATGCATTTGCGCTTACTGGTCTTTTTTTTTTTTTTAAACTTCTTAAAAGTAGAGAAATAAAGCATTGTCAGAGGTCTTGGGTTCTATTTCTTGTTCCAGAACAGTACCATTACGGCAAGTGACTTGATCTGAATGAACCTCTATTTCCTTATCTGATACAGGAGGATTTTGAAAGACTTGAGTCCTAAAAGTAAAATATGGGGGTGCCCCATTGAAGATAGGTTTTGACACTTCTGAAAGACCCACAGGAGGCAGAAGCAACCAGGCCTTAAAATGACAGAGGCTTCAGACCCTGAGGGGTCTGTTGAGTGCTAAAGACTATGATGAAAAGGAGAGTCTTTCTTTCCGTTTACTGGGACAGTCAGCATCAGTCTGTGTCAACTGTCTTTACATGGTTTATGCCAACTCTATGTTGCCATATTGTAAGGTTTGTCAAGAAAATATGGATGTGGATATTTCTGGTCATATACTTTTTTAAAATACCATGCGGAAGACAGATTAAACTTATTATGCCTGTGGGTGAAGCATGACCTGTGGCTGCCGTATTGTGACCTCTGCAAAGATGCCTCCCACCCCTCCAACCCCCCCTCCCGTCTGCTCTGTGGTTCTATTGAGGAACGCAGGAAGTAGGTGGTCCTGGGACCACAGGGCACCCCTGTACTTCATCTTCTTCTCACAGGGTCTCATTAACATATGTATACAATAAGAAATTGGAAAAAAAAACCAATAAGATATTGGAGCCACTACAGTCAGTGGAATGGATGCAATTTTACAGAAAGACAATAGGTAAAATAAATGGTCCGTGTGAGTCAGGATCTTGATGAAGTGATAAAGTTGCAATGTGGTCAGTGAGATCACAGCACAGAGCATCCAGAAGCTCAGCTTGTAGCCATTTACTCCCTGGCAACTCAGAAGGAACATTTCAGAGTTGATGGCAAAACCCAAGTTGAAGAGGGCCCCAAGTTTTCTCACAAATCCAGCAAAAGGAGTGCTGTCAATGTGAACCCAGTCTGGGTTGGCATACCACTTTTTGGTGATGGGCACAGAGCACAGCAGGTCAATACCAACTTCGCAACACAGTTTGAGCAACAGGTAAAAGTCAAGGATGAATAGGAAGAGGAAGACATTGGTCTTCAGGTACGCACTCAAGCTGGCCATGTGGATTCCTGGAGTGTGTTCCAGGGAGGCTTCTGCTACCAGCATCCCTAGGGATTAGAAAGAGATACTGACATGAGTGTGTGACCCTGAGCCCTCAGGAATCGTTCTCCTCCGCACTGCCTTAGATGTTCTAACAATTTCCTAAAGTGTTTTCAGGCATAAACTGAAAAATGGTTAGTCCCATAGTCTTTCAGCTACCTACATTGGCCAAGAAGGATCAGCCAAAAGTCCATAGCATCAAGTGAAAACTCATTTTGCAAGCAGAACACTGAGTAATACAAAGCAGCCACTAGGTGAAGTCAAGCCATGCAACAAGAACTTAGACAACTTAGGGTGTCTTGGCTGTGGGTTTCAAGGTGTTTATGAAGTCCCCCAAAAGAAGACAGAAGTGTGGTTTCTCACATAATGTCTGAAAGATCAACATCCCATTTCACCATGAAGTTATTCTTTACACCATTGAGAGAGACTATGTCAACAAGTGCACAGAAGTACAGGGACAGGTATTAAATCACATATGCCCCCATGGTGGCATGTGTGTCAGTGACTTGATAGATCTACCCCTGAAACAAGAAAACTGATGACTGGAGAGAATCTAACACCACAATATGGCAAACAAAACAAAGGTGAAGTAACACAACTAAACATGAGACCATATTAACCACCAATCACTCCAAGAATGACCTGAGGAGGGAAATGTGTTTCTATAAACACTCTGGAGATGCAGAGACTGATTTGAATCAACTAGAAGACACTCCAAAAGGACCAAGTCAGTCTGCGATGGGAGAAAGGATACAAATGTGAATTGTGAGAAATCATGACATGTATAAAATTAGGTGAGTGACACTTGATGGCCTTCCTTATAGGAATCTTCCAGGTATGACATAACACAATTCTAGAGTCTTTTTTTCTTTAAGATGTCTTCCATAAGATTCAGAAGCTTTCATATGGGCTTCACATTCCACAATGCTAGCTCTTAAGATTTTAATAAAGTTTAAAAGGAAGGCATCTAATAAAAATCCCAGCATAAGGGGGAGGGAGGTAGCCATGAAGTCCTGGTCTCACAGAGGAGCTATTGGTATTTGAAGGCAGCTGGGAAGGGAAGAGTTCTTTTTTTTTTTTTTTTTAAGAGTGTAACACCTGGTAGGTAGACCATGCCTGGTAGGTCAGACTCCACACCCAAAAATAGTTGAGTAACACAATTTGCTCTTGATGAGTAATAAAAAGACAGAGAGAGAGAGAGAGAGAAACACAAAGACAGACACAGAGACAGAGACACAGAGACAGAGGAGAGACCCAAAATTGAGTTGCTAAGGAGGTAGGAATGGATCTGAGAGAAGCTGAGGGAGAAGAGATTAGTATCAAGATACATTGTATGAAATTTGCAAATAAATATTATTCTTAAAGAGGAAAGCATTTTTTTAAACCTTGAAATAAGGAAAAAAGAACAAGGGAAATTTAAGTGTGGGGGAAATAGTAGTATAAGCCATATAGATTTTTGTGCCCTTACATTTGTGCTTCCTCTTTGCCCTCCATTCACTGCTTCCCCTTGAAGAAAACACTGGAGAAATAGCCTCCATTTAGGTGGAAAGCGAATGAACATTCCACTGAGCCCATGACCTCATGGTGTGTGATCTCACAGACTCTCAGTGACTCTGATCATTTTATGAGATATAGAAAATAAGAAAAAAAAATAGACCGTGTACATTCTATTTGAAGCAGAAATGTACACAAAATTTATAAAATACTAAAATCCAAACAATTAAAAAAAAAAACCTGTATTAAGTGCCAGGATTCCTCAAGCAGTTTATTGTTGACACAGACTAAAATTCAGTTATATCAAGACCAAAGATCGAAAAGAAATGAGTCTGTCAAAGAAGAGGTAGTCAAGTGTTCATCCAAACAGAAGAATTAACAAAGATCTGAGAATGTCAAGGTAAAGTGCTGGCACTCACCACATTCTCTCTTAAAGATTTAATATATATTTAATTTTTGTGTATGAGTGTTTTGGCTGCTTGTATGTATAAACTCTGTGTGTGTGTGTGTGTGTGCGCGTGCGCGTGCACACGCATGCACACATGCCTGGTGCCCTTAATGGCCAGAAAAGGGTGTCAGATCCCCTGGAACTGCTGTTAGGGATGATTGTGAGCCACCATGTAGATTCTGGGAAGGGTCCCAGAGCCCTCTGTCCCTTATGGGATTCAGTAAGTCCTTTTAACACTGAGCCATCTCTTCATCCTCCACTCACTAAATTTTTATAAATGATGAGAATATTGGTATTACAAATGTCAAAAAGGAATAGGAATTTTTAAAAAGAATATACACATTTTCTAGGATTGTTAGTTGGAGGGGAGAATGACCCACATAGACTTATTTCTTACATTATTCAGTACTACTCTTAAGAAGTAGAATATATTTTCAATTCTTTATTTTAAAAAGAATTTTACATACTGGTATGGCTACATGCTATATTGTTAAAAAAAGTTAACACATTTTGTTTCTATAACTAAATTTTTGTCACCTTGTCAACAAAATAACATTTGAAGATTCCTAGCATGCAATACAGCTCTATTTTTCTTTTTAAAAATTGTGTGGATTTTAATATTTTATAAGATTTTTTTTTGCATATTTCAGCTTCTAATCAAAGCTTTACAATTTATGACTAAAGTATTGTTTTTGATTGTTTTAATTACAAAAAATTTCAAAAAAAGAACAGAAGAAAAAGCCCAGTTTCTACAAATAGTGAGTTATGTTAAGCTCTTATATGCTTCTACACATTGAGAAACCTCTTAGCAGTAAGTCTAATGTTCAAGTTTAATTTTTGCCTCTAGAATGTTTTAATTAAAAAGACTGCATAGACTTTAACAGCTAGAATACATTTTACTGATCTTAAAAACATTGGATGTTCAAAGTAGGAAGCATAAATTTACTAAATAATTCGATGCATTCAAGAGCAAGATGATCCTTAAGATTTTAAGTTAATCTTAAGACAAGAGAATGTGTGTGCAAAAAAATGTTTCCTCATGCAATTTTAGATGAGTTGTTTAAGAGGTACCAAAATAATAATTGAATTTCAGAATCCCAAAGGCATATTTAGGAAGTCATTAATCAGATAAACATTTCCAACTCACTTATAAAAGTGGTAATAGTTGTGAGCTAATTAGAGCATTTTCCTAAAGCAGAATATTCCTTTTTCACTCATTCTGCTACAAGGTCTATGAAAGAATAGAATAAGTACATTTCATTGAACAAGTGAAAATGTATTAAAATAAATGTTTAAAAATGCCTTGCCAATGCTACAGAAGTTGGAACAAGTTAACCTGTGCAGAGAGACAGGATTTATCCATCCTGCTGACAGAACAGCTTAGGGCAGGTGTTACCATGACATACCAGACACATGAGGAGCCCATTGTGTGGCCAGATGGACTTCCTGTGATGAGCATCGTTTGTTCAAAAAGTGGTTAATTATCAGGATCAGAAATGAGACACTAGGAGGGCATATTTGCCAGGAAAGGTATAAAAATTAAAAAAGAGCACCTCATTGGACATAGGTTATAAGTACTGCGTAGAAGCAGGTAAAAATGAGAAAAACTAAGTCAATTTGAGACTGAAATTTACCATCTCAAAAATATTTGAAAGCAAAACAACAAGAAGAAACAAAGAAAACTGCTAGAAGTATCTGTTTTCTCTCTTGGTCCCCAGAGTAACCCACTCTTGACCATTTATAATATGGATGATAATGTTAGAGGTAAAAATTACCATGTCAAATATAGAGAATGTTACGTCTCCAGGCAATTCCATTCTGCTATAGTAGGGCCATGAGAAGTATTATAGTAAACTTATAACATGTATAATCAGCCATAACTTTATGTAATTCTACCCAACTTTCATTAATGAAAATGCTTTGTATATTAAACACCCCACATGCACACACACACACACACACACACACACACAATCTCCTCCAGACTTTCAAGCTGATTGAATTCTGCCAATCAATATATTCAAGTATCATTAAGAACATGGGCAATTGCACCCAAATCTAACACAGTCTTACTCATTCTTCATATGTTGTTTTCAATCGACAGGAAAATTAAAGCACTTACACTGGACCTTGAGTCAATATGTTTTCCCTAAGCTGTCAGGCTATTGTTGCTCTGCCTGTGGTTTACTGCTGGACTGACAAACAACTGCTGTGGGCATCCAAAAACCAGAATGTGCGTATTGTGGTCACTGCAGCGAGAATCTTTGCCAAACAATGGAGAATCCAATCCACAAATGAACTAAAGGGGGCATGAATCTTGACAGAAAACACATGGCATCAATTTACAAGAATCGAAAAGTCTACACTTAATCAACTATTGTGTTTAAGTATATGTGGACATTCTCCTGCCACCAGAATGGGTACCTTTCCTATACTGCTAGTTTTGTTTTAGCCACTCACTTGGATGTGGGACATAACTGCACTCCTAGCAGAGATCCACTGGGGTTAAATACCAGACGATCTTGGAAATCAAAGCACCAGTCACTGTTTTGGTTAAACATAGAATTCACTGTGGGAATTCTTTTTCTTTCACCCCATACCCTGTGACAAACATCTCACAAGGTGGACTAGCTGCTCGGAAGTTCTAGGAGAGAGCCAAAGGGCATTTCAGCCACCTCCAAGGTTATCCATTGATCCATCCACCTGCTTATCACATATTTGATTATACAAATATGAAATACATGTAATCCTTGGCTAAGGACATACAGTCAGCAGCCAGATAGTTTAAGAATTAATTGTTGTATTGTAGATGCTGTGATAGATATACGTATACTTTTATGGGAGCAAAAGAAGATATTCAGGAAATTTGTTGGGAATTCATATATTAGGTTTGTTTCAAAGGACTCTCTAATGGCAATAATTTTACAGCTGTGTTGTGGTACAAGAAAATTCTTTCACACAAACTAAAGCAATGTGTGATGTTCTGTATATATACAGATATATATGAACTTTTTCTCCCTTAAAGTCTGCAATATACATGTTACACTTAATACAGGATATTGTAAGTCAAAAAGAGTCTAAGAAACCCCACTAACATGCTGCACAATCAAGGGCAAAGAAGAAAAAAATGTTAGTGACCATGTATCCTGGAGGAGGAATACTAGGATGTCTTCGTCTTTCTTATAAGATGTCTGTCTCTCCTTCATCCCTGAGATTCTCAGAAGGCCTATATCCATGAAGCTGCTGAGCAGCAGGAAAATTACCATTTCTCAAATCTTAACCTAATTAAGATTAATGTGATTAACGTAACAAATTCTTTGGGAATTTGTTCTAGCTTACTGTTTTTGTTTTTCATTTGTCTTCATACCAAACCATTATATCTCTTCAAAAGGTAAACACCCAAGTATGAAATGACTTGGGAAGTATTCTTCCCACCTAATCTTTCACAAGTAATAATATAGAATTTGGTAATTCATAAAATTTCTTTCCTTCCTCACTAGCAATTTTTACAGTACATTTAAAGCATCTTCACCCACAGCATTTCTTTTGAGATCCTAGATACCATATGATTGTAGGATGCTAATGATGCATAAAGACTTGGAGTCACTTCAGTAAAGAGAGACTTCTTTAATTGCTTACTTGGGCCTCTCTCACATGTAGTAGGACACTGTTCAAGACACGGGCCTGAGTGATTGGGGTAAATCTGAGTTTCTTGGATCCACCAGTAAGGAAGATGACCAAACAGTATCCTGCCGATAGACAAACACAAACTTCACATATACTTAAATACAATAGTTGACTAAGTGTAGACTGGCGATTCTTGTAAAAATGACTCAAGGAAAGAGTGAAGGGGGAAAGCTCATAATCAAAACACACTGAAATAACTTGGGTTCTAGTCTCTCATCGCAGAGGATGGTAGTATCTGGGGCTTGGGAACCCCTACCTCCTACAAACAGAGAAGTCCTGTGGGTTCTTTCAATACTTAGACTGGAATGATCAAAATGGTCATTAGAATCATAATTCTCATTATTGTACTGCTAACTTCTTGGCTAGTCATAGCATATGGGTTATAGTGTTTTGGAATCACTTATAATTCAAAATATATATTTCTATGCTTTTTGTAAGTAAGTTCTACTCATGAATCTCATATTTCAAAGTAACCAGTTTGTTTGGAAGACGTTCCATGTCAAAGTACATGCACCTGAAACTTGATCATTAAGCTAAAATTACAAATTCATGAATAAATTTTAGGAAAGATAAAGCAAAACAGAAGTCTTACCATTTAAATATAGGATCAAACCAGTCCTCTATGACCACTACCCAAATCATCTTGGCTCCAACAGCCTGATTCAATTGAAACCAAAGTGGAAAGTAAATAGAAAAGATATTTTGGGGGTCTCCGACACTGGACATGAAATTCAGAAAATGGTAGTAAGTTCAGTAGTCTTTCTTCAGATGCTTAATAGCGAGTACTCCACTCCTATGAAGATGCAGTTCAAAATATGAAGTAACTGGAGCTGCAGGGCTCTGAGTCCAGCTGTCTTTATATGGTCCTCTTGTGGTGTACTGAGTCGTTACTGTGACATGTGATGCTGACCGTCTGCGGAGAAAACATGGTGGTCCTCCTCCCCCAAAAGCTCATTCATTTATGACTTTAATTGGTGGAAAAGAGGTGCAGCACATGCTAAGCCTGGGCAGTTTGTGGGTATTTGGAGGGAAGCACAATGGATTTCTTCTGCATCCTTCCTTTGTATGAAAAGTTGGACCACATCTGCTTGAACATTTTCACACGGTTCATTTCCCTCAAGGGCACACATTAGCAATTGCTATGCTTGGCTAGCAGACTACACAAATAATTATCCCATGTCAAATAAGCCTCAAAGCCATGCATTTTAATTTCAGATAGACTGTGGCTTTCTGGCTGTTCTACTGGGTCTTCCAGAAAAACAGAAGAGTAAAATTTTTTTATTGAAAATTTTATATGATTTGACAGATTAATTTCTAATCACAGGTTTTAAAAAACAAATGATTGGGTAGATAGTCACTGTCAAAGAATGACAGGATACATATGGGACAAAGAAGAGGATACAGGGAAGTACATAAACTCAGTGTAAATGTGCTGTTTATATTTTTGATCATGAAGGAGGGAAAGCAGACTTCTTTGACTCACTTGGTTGATAGAAATGTGTTAGGACTAAACAATTATTATTGTTGTTCTTGTCCTTGCCATTATTATTGTTATGGTTGTATGCCTGTGGGTTTGTGGGTGTACACATAGCAGGGGCTATTTGTAGAGGTCAGAAGACAACTTTCAGGAGTCAATTCTCTCTTTCCATTGGGGGTGGGTTGAGGTAGGGAGGTAGATCCAGGGAGTAAACTCAGGTCATTGGGCTTGTGAAGCAAGCATTTTTACCACCGAGCAAGCTATATCCCTGGCTCTATACTGTTTGTAACCTGACTAGAGAATTCAGTTAAGAGGTTTTGAAAACTGCACTTGTGACAAAGATGGAAATCACTACAAAGGACTTAACACAATCAGATATTTTCAAACATTTGGTTTGTTGAAATTGTTCGTTAGACATAAATGAGCAGCACCCAGACAAACATGTAGATTGGGGTGAAGAACATGGAGACCTAGGTGCCATGTCAGAGTGAGATGCTGCTTAGTCTAGTAGGAGTTGATGAGGAGTAAATCAACTACCTCCGATGCTGAAGATGTGGCTAGTAATACCTACATTTGGACAGTTGTCTTTGCTAATCAAAACCTCCTTTACTAGTAACTGTCTTCATTGGCTACAATGGTCACTGTGAAGCTCTAGAGTCGGCCCATCATTCTAGAGCAATGGCTCTCAACCTTCCTAATGTTGCAACCCTTTAATATAGTTCCTCACATTGTGGTGACCCCAACAGTAAAATGATTTTGTTGCTACCTCATAACTGTAATTTTGCTACTGTTATGAATTGTAATGTACAGATATACAACCCCTATGGGGGTCACAACCCATAGATTGAGAACCACAGTTCTATATTGCATTGTGTGGGTGCCTCCCTGACCTCTATTGCTTCCCCTGGAAAAAATGGATTGACTGGGCATTAAAATATTTGGGGTCACTTTACAGTGAGCATAGTTCTTTTGATATGGGGGAAAATTGGCCTGTTTCTAATATACATGGTTTTAGTAGAATTGTTCTTAATTGGCAATTAGACACCTAGGGATACCATGGGCAAGGACCTTCTTTCACCTCAGATCTACTGAATTTTTGGTGATGGGTTCTGGACATTGCTCATGAAAAATACTCCAAGTGATTTCAATGTAGAATCCAGGCATAAAATGATTGAGCTCAAACAATCCATATGACTGTGGCATTTGCCTTGCCCAACCAAAGTCTATGCTTCAGGCTTTTTTGTTTTGCATATTCAGGTTCTCTAATTTCCATAATTTCTTTAATGAGCCATGAGGAAGGACTTAACTTCCCTTTATTCTGTTTCTTAGGCCTTCTATTATTAGTATAAGCATAGGATTAAGGTCATTTTCCTTTGCTTCAATTGGGTTCAGCTGTCCATAGTTGTCTGTAGCATTATTGCTAGGATCTGGAGACATCCTATTGTTTTGGGTTTTTTTTACCATGTTCTTGCGCTGACCTTTTGTCATCAGATGGACCCAGGTGTTATCTGTTTGTTTCTTTTGTTACCTGACCTTGGTGCTCAGGAAAACTCCCTGCCCTGGGGGTTGGCTGATCCTGAGATCCTGGTGTTTACCTCCAGATGGCAGGCAGATTCCTGTAATAGACTGACTGGCTCTCGGAGAGGAGGGTGGCTGCTGCTCTCCTCAACTGCTTGTGACCCAATTGGACCAATATAGAGGGGATTGGAGTGGGGAGAGGGCTAGCCTCTGAGGACCTGGGAGCTGACAGGTCTCCTCAGAAAGGCAGGTAGAGCTATGGTTGGGTCTGTGTTCTCCTCTCACTGACCCAGTCGTTCTGGCTCCCCAGCTGGGCTGACTATGCAGGCAGGGAGCTCCACCCACAACAGATGCCGGCCTCAGTGCGCCTGTTGCTGACTGCCTCAGATGCTTGGGTGCTAGGGTGAGTGACCCACCCACCCCAGTATTTGTGGAGAACACACTGTCCCGGGCTCTGTTTGCAGGCAGTCTTGGCTCCTAATTGCTTTGCTGTGACTGGGTTAGGTCTCTGCCTCTCCGCTACAGTGCACACTGTGCCACCATGTTGGAAACTCCGGAAAAAAATAATCTCACTTACCTTTGCTCTTGTGGTGCGGCTCGAGTGCAGGCTGGATATCAGGCAGACAGGCGGGGCCTCTGGTCTGTGGCTGGAGCCGTGGGCTGGATCTGCTCCTGGGCTAGATCTCTAGCCAGAGCTCCTCTCCAGACCGGTGACGGAGCTGGCTGATCTCAGGGTTGTGTTCCCGGGAACTGCGTGGGCTCTTTTACCTGGTGACCGGTCTCAATGTTCACTGTGGGCATTCAGACACCGTCTGTGCTTCACTGTAGGCTAGGGGACCTCACATTCACTCCACAATGACTAATCTCATTCACCTACTACTCAGATGCACTGCTCTACGGTCGGCGCCATCTTGGATCCTCCCCCTTTATTCTGTTTCTAAGAAGTGTTTGAGCTACATAATTCATGACATTCATTTTCTTCAGAAGTGTCTTGTCCTTAAATCAGAGTGTAAATGATATCGAATACATTTTGTCTTAGAATTAAAAATTAGCCTTCATGCTCATCCAACATTTTGGAGTTTATGGACTGTGGTGAAGTTGACTGCACATTGACTGTTCATGTTAGGTAGTTAATTTAGACAGGCTCTGTGTCTCAGAGGGCTCCAGTTCTGTAGATTATAGGATAATTAACCAAAGCAAAAGTATCTCAATGTTCTTTTTCCTTTAATACAATCTGCTAATTCTTCTTATTCCATCATAGTTCATTGAGTCTTTTCATGTCTTAGCTCAGTACTTTTTCTCAGCATTGCCTTCTTTGACCAGATCCTCATCTCTCTCAGACATTCCTTCTAGGGTGTCCATCATATTCCTTTGCTAAGGCTGCCATGACAGTATCAGACTGGGTGGCTAAAAGAGCATCTCATCTATTTTCCTTTAAACATGGAAAGTAGAATGATGAAGGTGTCAACATGGTTATGGTTTCCTCTGTGGCCCCTCTTTGGCCTGTGGATGGCTGCCACCTTCACTGTGTGTTTTTGCATGGTATTCTCTCTGTACTTGTCCTCTTCCTACTCTTGTTTCTACTTTCCTTTCCTGCCTTTGTGTTTCTATCTTGGTCTTTCTCCTCATCTTTTTCCTCCCCTCTGTCTCACTCTTTTTAAACACTAATTGTGAGGGTGATAGATATTATCATTGTTTGAGACAGAGCATTATGTGATCCAGGTTGACTTTCAATCTCCAATTCTTGGGTTAGAGGTGTACCCCATCACATCTGGCATTATCTGGGTCTTCAAATCAATCATCATCTTACACTTTCTAGCCAAAGAGAAAAGACATCTCTAAGACAGCCATAACAAACATGAATTGCCCAATATTGCATTTAAAAAAAATCAAGCTAAGGGCTTTGAAATAGCTCAACAGCTATGAGCACTTGCTGCCAAGTCTGGCAACCTAAATTCAAATTCAGGAACCCACATGGCAGAGGGGAAGAAGTGACTCCCTTCACTGTTACATGCACAGCCATCCACATTCATACAAACATAAAACTCTCCTACATAAAGCAAAGGGTACTGAAAAGTACACAGCCAAGTACTGTTCCCTTCAGGATCATTCTATTCTTCTGTAGGCTACTTCTCTGATTTCTCAAGTTTCCAACAACTAGAATTCTGGACCTCACTGGTATCCCCTGTACTATCATTTACCTATTCCCAGTATCCCTCTATGGCTGGCCTTTGCTACTTTGTGGGGTCTTCTTTTACCCATCCTTTATTCCCCCACCCCAGTTTCACTCCCTACCACTAGATAGGAGGGAAAGATGGATAGGGGGAGAGAGAAAGAGAGATCCCAGAATCGAATTTCTTTCTTCTTGTATTTTCTTTGAGCATGACTACTAACAAACAGCAATCAACCCCCCTGAACAACCAACAATCACCAACCCTGCCTCTTGGGGCTCTCACATGTATAGACCCTCTGAAAAGTTTCCAGAATTTCAAACATCACACAGTCACAGAAGTTATCTGCAGTTAGCAAAACCATGTCTCTGTTAGAGCACGAGGCAAATCATGGTCAGCTGCTACAGACAGTCCAAAGCAGCCCCACATCCCTATACCTGTGATTAAAATGAAAGCACATTCTTACAATATTTTTGAGTTTTTTTTTTTTTTAAGAAACCAAAATTCCAGAATCCTCACTACATCCTTTCTTCCCCCGTTTCCTTGGAGACGACTTCAGTACTCCATTCTCCCTAGAATGACTGGCTTCTGTTAATGATTTCCTTACTCTTAATGACTGTGTGGGTGTGTTTTCTTTCACTAAAGTAGCCAGTCTCAAAGTTCTGTACTGGTGCCCTGTTTAGACTTTATTTCTAGTAATTAAATACTTTCAGCTCTCTACAAAATGTTCTCATTCTGGTTTATTTAAACTTTCTTTAGGTTTTTAAGTAAATTCTGTTTTAAAATGCAACACGGAAGCCATAGGGCAGATTTATTTCAGTATGTTTTACCATAGCAAATGTTAAAAAAAAAACCCCACAAGATTCTTGTCATAAAATTGTCTCTGAGTTAGAGTAGGTGCTTCAATTCAGCACCAATTAGATACATTTGAGTTTGGCTAGTACTGCTCATACATTGGCAATAAACAAAAATAGACCTTTAATGTCTTTGTGGCTGCTATCCTTTCTAACAAACTTATCTGTCTTTGCTAAAATAAATCACATTTGAGAAATCTCCAGTGTCACCTTGTAGCATAAGTGGATTTATTTCAGACACTAGAGTTTAGGCTCTAGTGACTTTCAGAAAATAATTACCTCCATTCTGGCTAGCATCCCAGGAATACTGGCATTCCATAATGACACTATTATAAGTTATCTTGCCACAGTTTTCAGGTACCTGTTCCATTAGTCTCATTATGAACTCTTCTCTAGAAAGGATCATGACCTAGATACATCCATAAGCTGATGCTTGGATCACAGGAGAAACCAACAGAGCTGCCCAAGAAATAGTGCTATATTCATGCTTGTCTTGGTGGAGCTCAGGTGTTACACAGCTGAGTTCAAGATGGCCGAGGGAGACTTACTCTGTTCAATACAGTAGCCTTAAAGTCTAGTTTGCGGCCTGCTTAACAACAGGTCACGTTAAATGAAGATCCCAAGAGCTTGTTTCCAGAGTCTTAGATTTAGTAGGAATCTAGAAGGACCAGTGAGTTTACATGTTTACTGAACATCTGGACAATGGTGGTGTTATTGGGTGGTGAACCTTAGTTTTGGGAAGTGTTGATAGAAGGTTTTGATTTTTCCCTGTCCTGGAGAGGACAGAGATAGATTTTACAGTAAGAATGCCAGTCTAGTGGGGGATGTGAGATATTTGCATGAATAACGATGCTGCGTCCTTAGCTTGAACAGAGAGAGGAAATGGAACAGAACAAGGGCAGATGTAACTCTCTGTCTGTGAGATGGAGATTAGGAAGTTTTGTGGATGAGGTATCATGTGACTGGGCATTCTTATGTAAATAATTATAAATACAAATGCAGCATGGACAGGGAAAAGACACTTCAGAATTTAGTGGAGATAATATTATCGTGTTAAAATATTTGAATTAATTATTTAGTACATTGCATTTAAAAGCTGCAAAGATAAACACCAGGTTTCTTCTTCTTTCCCTCCCTTCCTCCTTTCCTTTGAGACCCAGTCTCACATTATAACTCAGACTGGCCTGGAACTCACTATGTAGCCCATGAGAGCCTGAAACTCATGACAGTTTTCTTTCCTCAACCTTCTGAATACTGGGGTTAAAGACAACAACCAGCATGCCTGGCTTCAAATGACCACTTTTTACACTGATGAGACAATTCAAAACTTTCACCCAGAATGACCACTTTTTGTTGTAGTGTTACTGAATGTTGAAGCCTTGACCTCACTTCTGCCAGCTACTCTACCTCTGAATTGCACTGTTAGTTAAGATAACTCTCCTCTTCCAGGACACAGGATTGCATTCTGGCCTCAAACTCACAACAATTCTCCTGCCTTAGTCTCCTTAGTCTCCTTAGGGAACAGGTGCAAACTATCAGGAACTTCGTAGAGAGAGAGAAACTAGAAGAATGGCTGTCAGAGCCGAGGAGAGGGTGAATGGGATTTCTTGTTCAGTGAACAGGGAGTTTGAGTTTTGCAGGTGAAATCAGTTATAAGGTGTGAATAACAGTTGTGGTGGCAAAACAGTGTTAATCCAGGGCCAGTGCTCCTATGCTTCAAAAGAGTTCAGGTTGTGAATAATACTTTATATGTATTTGACCACAATTTCCAAAAACTTAGTATTTTTCTTTTGGCATCGAACATTTTTCTGAGTATTGAGAAAGGTTCTGTCTTTCCCCCGCCTCTGACACTCTGATAGCGTTCTTTAATTTTTAAAAAGTTTTACAGCTTTATTGAGTAACTTATGAATGTAATTGTTTTAAACACACAATTCAATGGCTTTTTTGCAAATTTATAGAGTTGTAATCAATCACACAACCTAGTTTTAGAGCATTTCTGTCACCTAGAAGGCTCCTGTGTGCTCTTTGACGGTAGTTACTACTCCTCGTCCCCAACAACTACCCAACTGTCCCCCGTGTGGATCTTCATTTTCTGATAATGATTCTATAACAGGATCACATTTTATATATATATATATATATATATATATATATATTCAATTGCATATAGCTTATTTCATGTAGCATTATGTTTTTCAGGAAGTCCTCCGCTCCCCATGAATAAAGTTTGCTGTGAGTCTTTCATTCAATTTCCAGGGCCCTGAAATAACTTAAAAAATAATTTTCAATGTTTCTTTTTGTAGGGGAGAATTATTAGTGACTTTATCAAATTCCCATGCTGGAGGGCTCAGAAAATCCTTGGTTTTATTTACTTTTTAACACAGAAGATGAGTCTAGTGAAATTGTGTGTTTGTGTGTGTGTGTGTGTGTGTTGAAACACGGTCTCACTATGTAACACGGGCTGACTTGGAACTTGTTATGTAGATCAGACTGGACTTGAACTCACAAAGATTCCCTTGCCTCTGTCTCCTGAGTGCTACATTACAGGCATGTGACATTTTGCCTGGCAATAAATCCAGTTCTATGGCTACATTTCTATTCTGTTGGTTCTATTCCTCTTGAGAACAGAACCACTGACATTGAGCAAGTCTCCTTCAAACTGCTCCACAGAAACACCTCCAGACTGGAAGATGTAATGTCTTTTTTCCGCATCACCTGGAGAAACCCAACTTGGGTCATAGACCACATATATTCCAGAGAAGGCATGGCTCAGTTCAACACATAACTTAATAGAGTCACAATAAATCCTACTTGAGTTGAATGAAATGAATGGCATATAGAAATAGTGATAAAGATGACAACAGTGTTTGTGAGTGGCAACAGAAGAGCTGTTTCTTTTCTCCATTTAAAGACTCAGAAAGGTATTCTCTGTGATGAGTGGCAGGGTAGAGGGGGAACAATGTTTTTTCTCTACCCCATGTTACAGATAACACACACACACACACACACACACACACACACACACACACACAAATGATAGCAATTTCTTTTTCATACCTTAGTTGAAAAGGAGCCTGAACAAAAAGTCAGTGGTTGTGCCTAGTTGTAATTGTGTATACACACAAATCTCAAGCACTCAGGAGGCTGGCAAAGGAAGAACACAGATCAAGGCCAGAAACCTGGGCTACTGAGGAGGCTGAGACAGGAGGATTACAAGTTCAAGTTCAGCTTGAGCAGCATAGTAAGGCTGTCTTAAAATTAAAAGGGGGTTGGGGAGGCTGGGGATATGGAGTAGAGTGCTTTCCTGGATTGTGCCAGGTTATAGGTCCAAAACTGAGCAAAAATATAAAGAGAGGGAATGAGAGGGTTGTGGGGAAAAAGGAAGGAAGAGAGATAGCAAAGCTAGCCTGGACTGCACATGATAGGAACAAATAAAGGAACAACTCAACCTCCCTAATTCCCACCTCTTCAAAGAAAGCAATGGCCATCCTAGGGTTGGTCATTTTGAAACTTTATAGTGCTAAGGGCAATCTATTTTTCAGTCCAAAGTCTAGAGGCATCTCGAATCATGGCCAAATTAAGACCAGTGTAAAGGTGAGCAGAAACGGGCTTCAATTAGTATCCTGCCTTGCATCTTAACTGTCAGTGGAAAACCTGTAACAAACATCATCACTCATTCAGCTGAAGATCCAAGGTGCCCAAAATGTAAACTGTAAGGTAAAATGCTACCAGATATTGAAGGCCAGACGTTATTGCGTACGCATTCAATATTAAAGGCTTTTCACAGCAAACTATAGTCTAATTTTTTTAATCTTTAAAAGAATTCATAATTTCTTGAAAAACTGTGTTTGTGGGGCTGGAGAGATAGTTCAGTGTTTAAGAGCACTGGCTGCACTTCCAGAGGACTGGGTTCAATTCCAAGCACCGGCATGGATTTACAACCATCTGTGACTCGAGTTCCAGGGGATCTGATGCTCTCTTTTGACTCTCGAGGGCCCTAGGTACTCACATGGCACACGGACATATATGCAGGTAAAACACCTGTACACATAAAATAGTCAACTAAATAAATAAGTAAAAATTGTGTTTGTGGGGGACCCATATGTACATGTGAGGGTGGGTGCCCATAGAGACACTTGAGTGATGGGACTCCAACTCAGATCCTCTGCAAAAGTGGTATGTGCTTTCTAGCCCCCTATATGACCAAATTTGTTAGTAACAAGCCCCAGACAAGGAACTGAGTATCAGATACACTGTGACGTGCTAAATGATGATGACAATGACAACAATGACGATAACCTGTCCTGATTTCGTTAAGTCTTGATTTTTAGTTCTTGGGGATAAAATGGCCAAAATCTGTTAGCTTAATCTTAGAGTTGGTATTTGGATGTTTAAAGGCAATCAAATGAAATGGTAGTATGGTGAAGACCTTTGGTCTACAAGCAGAGGGTTATTTTCAGAAACAATATCATAATCAAAGACGAAAATAATAACAAATTGATCTTTCAATGCTGACCATTAATAGTTTCCTTTCTTTAGAGGGCATAGTTTTAATTCCCTAGTTTTCTCAGTTTTACAAAGAAGGATGCAAATAGCAAGTCTGTTTCATCTGTGAGGTTTGCTTCCAGGATGCTTGTTTGCTTCCAGCAAATCCTAGTAAAATCTTTATTTTTATTATTTTTAAATTATGTATTTTAAAATAGCTTAGTGTCTTCGACCTGTCTATCTTCAGGGAACATGGGTTACTTTGGCAGTGTTCTGGACCCATTCAGTTTGAAGTTCTGCAAGATCCAGGAGCATGTTGTTGTTACTAGTAGGTCTCAAGATCAACATCCGGAGGGATTGGGGAGATGGTTCAAGGTTGAAGAGTGCCTGCTGCTCAGGCAGAGGAGTGGCGTTCGATTGCCAATGGCTCACAACGGTTCCGTTCCAGGGGATCCGATGCCCTTTTCTGTAAACACATACAAACATAGAAATTAAATAAGTAAAACGCTCAAGAGAAGGAATGTTAGAGAAGCTTGGGAAATTAAACAGTAAGTTTGGGTAAATAGTTTGGTAACGTTCATGAAGTTTCTGCCTAATCAATCATAACTGGAGTCAGTTCAGGAGTATTTTCTGTCATTTCCAAAATAAACTTGAGTGCGAGGAAGGTGGGGTATATACTTCATAAAATAATTCAGTTAATTTTCAAATTTTGCACTTTTCTTTATTCTGGAGCAACTCCTAGCTATCTCCTATCTCCTAATTCCTACCCGGTCCGACTCTGTCTCAGCAAAGAACTACTAATCCCAGAATGCCCCGCGCCATATTTGTTCGCGAGAATTCCGCAGGCCGATATCAACCAATCCTTGCGCGGAGAGCCTGAACTGCCAGCCAATCAGAAGACGAGTTGACTGGCGGGTAGCCGGCGGTCCGGAGTTTGAAATCGAAAGTCGGCGCCGCTGAGGAGAGGACTGAGGCGGAGCGGTGGGTCGGTTCCTGCCCGGGCGTCTGGTTTGGTGAAGACGGCGGCGTTCCGGGCCGCCAAGGTCCGGAGCCTTTTGAAGGGCTGCGGGGTTCGCTGGTCGCGCGCGCGGTGGGCCTGGCGGCGAGTGTGCCCGCGGCGCCTAGAATGTCGGCCTCCGCTGGTAGCCGCGGGGTTCGGGTTCCGGCACCGGCCCGCTCCGCCCCCCCCCCCCCCCATGCTCCCGGGGCCCGCCGGAGTCTAGGGAACAAAACCGAGTCCGTCGGCCCCCCACTCCTAACCTCTTAGCTTCCTGGTCTCCTTGCTTTCGCGCAGGTCCTTAGGAGAAGCTGCGTGACACCTGGGGCTTGTTAGAGCATGATTTGAAAGTTCCAAGCGACACATTTTGATCATATTCTTCCCCTCCCCCACCTCCCTCAATCCTGTTTCTCTCAGAGCAGAGTGATCCACTTTGGCCACAGTTAAGCCCAAGTGGCTTGAATTAGCCTTTTGCTAACCACCGGGCTGTTGGTAGGTTATTTTTTGGTTTTTAGTAGGTTTTGGTCTAGAGCTACCTGTGTTGTCCAGGCTATCCTTGAACTCCCAGATACCCTCCTGCCTCTGCCTCCCGAGTGCTGGGACTAAAGGCGTGCGCCACTATGCCGCGTTTAAAAAAAGAAAATATTATCTAGAAAAGAGTCTCTTGCAATTAATTCTTGTCATGACTGGCTGAGGATGACCTTTAACTCCGATTCTCTTGCCCCCCAGCTTCCAGATGCTGAAGTTAAAGGCTGCCTTTATGCAGCCTGAACTGTAGCAAAGTCAAACTGCGGAAATATTCCCAGAGCATATGCCTTATCTGGGGTCAACGGCAGTGAAATACAGTGTCTGCTCTCTGTTTTTCAGCGTCTTGCACAATGCTCGAAGACGAACTGGCACTCTTCGAAAACAGCATAAATGAATTTGGGGATAAGTTCAGAAACAGCCTCACCGATAATCGTAGTCACATGCTGGGGCTTCGAGATGCCTTCAGGGACTCCATTAGAGCGCTTTCAGGTACTGCCCTGAACCCCTGAGTGGCGGAATTTGCTCTTCTTGTGTGCTTTCTACTGCGACTTCAGCGGGATTGAAACCACTCTTGTAATTTGTCTTTCAGAAAAGCTGTGTTTGAAATTAAAGGAAGAAGAAAGGATGGTTGAGACGTTTCTGGACTATCAAAATCGTATGTGATCTGTTTTTAGATTGAATGTCTTTATCATGAGATCTTAAGACGGTGTAGTAAGTTTTCACACCTTCATACCCATGCATACAGACATTCATCAAAATTTTGTTTCTATCAACAGCTTAAGGGTAAATAACCGTACACCTTCTAGAACTATGAATAGTTTTTCAGTATTTTATAACGTATTTTGTCTCTTTTTATTTAAGTAGTATATATATGTATGTATATGTGTAAAGGCCAGCCTAAAAAAAAGATTTGTTTTCACATTGGAAATCCCAGTCAAGGAACCTAGAGTTCCTCAGGACTCTTGTCATACTAACTTTGTAAATACACCAGCAGCTGTTTAGGGGTCCTTGCTTCCCTGAGTTGTGTATCATTTCTTTAGAGCTTCACTAGGATCAAGTGAATCTACTGGGAGCACTATATATTACAGGGTAATTCTTGTTGGTTTAACAAGGAATGTGCCCTTGCTATTCCACACCCGTGTGCTGTCAGGAGTCTACCTGTTTATTCTTAGACTGGTGCTTACTCCGTGCTTCCCCTGGGCCTGCAGAAATGTCTAGACTCTGGAAAGTAGTGACACTTTAGTAGTGTTTAGAAGAACGCAATGTCCCCCAGAATCCAACTCAGCTGTGTGTTTCAAGCAAGTTGTATTTTTTCCCTACAGAGCCTGCTTTCTTTATGTGGATTGTCTAGTTATAGATGATACTTTGTCATTTTAAAAATACGGGCCACTCTGTATATCTAGTTCAAGAAATAGCAGAGCTGGCACAATATACTACTTGGAAGGCTGTGACAGGAACATCAAAAGTTCAAGGCCAGTCTGAGCAACTCAATAAGATCCTTGTCGCAGGATAAAAATTTTAAAAGTGCTGGGAGGTGTAGTTTGATGGTATGATAGTGTTTGGTTAGCATATGTGAGGCCTTGTGTTTAATCCCTGCTACCATAAAAAAATTCAGTATGAAGAGTGAGTACTAAATTTATATAACATATTTTGCCAGTGCCTACTCATATAATAAATTGTCTTAATATTTCATCTGCATTGACTCTAACCATATTTGCTTTTAGTGAATTTTTAAAAATATGTATTTTCAAAGATGATTTTGTTTTATGTGTATGAGTATATTTGCTGCATTTATTTTTGTGTAATACATACATTCAATGCCCTTGTAGGTCAGAAAAGGGCATTGGATCCCTGGGAAATAGAGTTACAAATGGTTGTTAGCCTCTCTGTACATGCTGAGAACGGAACCTGGCTCCTCTGCAAGAGCATCATGTGTTCTTAACCCCTAAATTATCTTTTTAGGCCTCTAGATTTTTGATTTTTTTTTTCCTTTGAGTTTTGTATAATGTGTGTTTTGGTCATATTCACTCCACCCCCCACCCCACCCCCCCAACTCATCTCAGACCTCCCCTCATACTCCCAACATATTTTTTTTAAAGCCTTCAAGAGTAATTTATGTTGCTCAGATAGTCTGGATGTATGGTCTTCCACTGGAGTGTGGCAGATTCCCCAGGGGCTAAGCTAATATTTTACTTTGGGTTAGGAGCTCATGTAGCATAGGCTTTCCCAGACTTTTTCTGTAACTTTCTGTGTAGCAAAGAATGACCTGATCTTCCTGCCTCTGCTTCTTGACTGTTGGGATTGCAAGTGTGTACCATCACACCCAATTTATGGGGTGCCAGGGATCAAATCTGGGGCTGTCTGCATGGTAGGCAAGAGCTCTTTTACCCGAGCTACATCCTAAGTACCATACATTAGTTACTAAGCTTTATAATAACACTTTAGGAAGATAATCCTTTTTTTCTTTTATTTGAGTGTGCATGTGTTGTGTATGTGTGTGTACCAACATATGTATACATACCATGGTACGTGTCAGAGGTCAAGGGACAATTTATAGGAATTGGTTCCTTTTCTACCATGTGAGATTGAAGTCAAGTCAACAGGCTTGGCAGCAAGCACCTTCTCCTACTGAGTCTCTCGTCACCATATTTTAAATAAAATCAGCTTATATGGCTGCCAGCGTGTGGAGATATGGTCATGTCTACTGTGTTTTAGCTTCAGAGTTATTCTAACTTTTATAAGATTTGCTAATCTTATCTCCATTATTTTCTGTCCTTAATACAGCCCGGAAATTTACAAAGCATTAGAATTAGTTTTCTTCCAAGCCCTGTGAAAAGCTGGCTTGTAGAGTTGACTGTCTTCTGTGGTGGGCTTTACTAGTGTACTTATTTGGGAGTGCAGGGATCATGGTCTTCTGATTTTCTGTTTTGTGAATTCACAAATTTGTTTTTTTTTTTTCAATTTTAGAAGCATTTTTTATTTCAAAGACAACTAATGAAGCAGATTCTCTTAACGTTTATGATTTTTGAGTCATTAGAATATGTTCATCAATATAAAGGGCAAAGAATTGTGAGTTTGAGGCCAGCCTGGGTTTACATAGTCTCTGTCTTCAAAACAAACCACAAAAACAATTTTATTAGTCTTAGGAGAGTTGGTGATTTTTGTTTTTTTCTTAATTACATGTCTAGAAAGTTGGCCATAAGTAATGCTGTGTGTTTCTTATAGAGCTCTGTAAGCAGAATAAGCTCATTCAAGAAAAGAAAGATAACCTGTTGAAGATGATTGCTGAGGTAAAAGGCAAAGACCAAGAATTGGCAGTGCTGACAGCAAATATTGAGGATCTTAAGGAAGAATATTCTAGGAAGAAGGAAAGTAAGTGTCTGGTTTCATTTAGAATAGTCGACCAAATATCAAAGGCATGATAGGTCATAGTTGCCTGCATCTCACTGGCTCTGCTTTGTGGCTAGAGTGGACGTCACTTGAGGGCAGAGCGGGGCGGGGCGGGGAGGGGCGGGGAGGGGCGGGGAGGGGAGGGGAGGGGCGGGGGGGGGCGGGGGGGGGGGGGGCGGGGCAGGTCAGAGCAGCGGCTCTTCTCGCTGCCACTTAGGTCAACCAAGTCCGCTTGCTTTTCCTTTTCTGCTTATTGTTTTGCTTAAAAGATTTTGGCCAATATTAGTTACAAGCAGATCCTCATGCCATATTACTGTGGTTGTAACTGAAATTGGACAAAGCCTTTCAGTAGTCTCCAGTAACCTGGGCTGGTCTCGAGCTTGTAACTAAGGATGCCTTTGAACTTCTGGTCCTCCCACTTCTACCTCCTGAGTGCTGGGATTATGGCCATGCATCACCATGCCATACCTGTGCTCAGGTATCTCTTTAAGGACTTAAAAACACTGGTTAACATAAAATCTCTGTCAGGCAGTTAATGCACAGACTCACAACTGGTGAGAGTACAGAGAATATGTGGCTGCAGTGGTCACCCATAAAAGGGACATCTATATCTCTCACATACCTCTCCTGCCAAGTCTCTGAGAGTGTCACAGAAGAGGGACAGAATGTAAGAACCAGAGCTTGGGGAGAAGTGCTGTGAACCAGTGTCTTTTGGACATGACATGGCCAGTGTGCTCGTGAACTCTCAGCAACTGTTCTCACAGATTTCAGTGCTCATGGACTCTCAGCTACCTACCTAAGTTTGGGCCAGCAAACATGATAGGAGGAAGGGCCCATACTACCCTACCCCTTCGAAGTCTATTGACAGTGTTGGCTGTGGGGAACGGGTGCTACCATCTTCAAGTGGTGTAGCCGCTGATAATAAGGTGCGTGTGCCCCAGTAAATAAACTCCCATCCTTCCTCCTGCAGGAAACTTGATGGGTTAAACTCAGGGAGTCACACCCAAGACATGAAAATGGGAGAAGGGTTTCAGGAGGAGAAAGATGGGATAAGACAGGGTAATAGGAGTGAAAAAAAAAACAAAACAAAAAGATGAAAGAGTATGTGTATAACTCAGAGGATAAAAGAGGGTTCTTAATCTTTGATTTAGAAACACTCATGCTACAAAGACCCATTCTATAAAAACTTTCATATTCAAGTGAATGCTTTATTTAGAAAGGTTTATTGCCCACAATCTAATCACCTCTTCAGGTTCTTGAAAATAGCAGTTTGTTTGGTTAATGCTTTCTCTTAGAGAGTTCATATCCAAGACTACATTGTGAACTTAACACTTCTCGTGTGCCATCTGTGAGTTAGGGTTATTTGTTACCTTTTAGACAATTGAGAGCCAGCATATAATAAATAAGGCTGATTTCTCATGGGAAGCAGTTATGCTTAGAGGAATAAAGTATTTTTCCCATGAATCAATTAGTATATATTTGTCTGGTCAGCAAACAATAATAATATTAATAATAATGATAATAACATATATATATGAAATCTAATTCTAGCTAGTTTTACAAACCCCTGGCTTGATTGTCTGTATCACAAACATTTTTTTCTTTCATCTTGAACAGAAACTCCTTTTGTTATTTGTTAGAATTAGAAACTGAATAACAGATTGATATGCCTGGCATAATTTTTTTAGTATTTTTCAAATTTCTTAAAATTAATTCAATAACCAAAATATTCAACACTGTTTTTTAAATTGTAGCCATTTCCACTGCTAGCAAAGCTAATGAAGAGAGATTAAAGCGGCTGCAGAAATCAGCAGACGTATATAGAGATCGCCTTGGACTAGAAATTAGAAAGATTCATGGTGAGTTTATTGCTCTAGCTGGTATGTGGAAGATCAGAAAAGGGGTATCGATAGAAGAAAAGAATCTAGGAGGTATTTTCAACTAAAATCACATTAGGTTTTTAGAAAATAGGCTAATGTCCTATCTTAATCATCTAAATATGAGTATTGTTGCTTTATCCAGTTTGACATGGTTGTTAAAAAAAAAAAAGGAAACATTTACTGTTTTTGGTTTTCCCTGGCATTTTTGTCATCTCCAGTTGCCTTAAGAATGGTGATTTGTGAATGCTGGTGTGGACACCCCTTCCCCGTTAGCTGTGTTTTGTTAATGTTATGGTGTGTTTGTAATGGTAGGAAGGGTACAGTGTGTGTCTGTGAATCAAGTAGTATCCTTTATCATGATAAACTGCCAGACATGAAGTGTCATCTTGACTGGGAGAGCTGCTTAAGCAGATCAGTTGAACCAGAGGAATGGGTGATAACAACCCTCTGTCTCTAAGTAGTTCACCACAACTGAAACAGAGAGCAGGGAGACAGGCTGGTGTCTGCTGCAGAGCTGAAAGAGTGCTTAATACCGGGAAACCACCAACTCGCAAAGGTGCTTTTTGTCGACACTGAGTGAGAGGAGTGCTCTCCACTCTTCTGCGCACTTGGTGGAAGAGAAACCCCAAAGTAAACCCTTCACTTGTGTAACTGAGTATATTACCAAATCTTTCTTTGGTGCGCGCACCCTTCCCAGTACTATGACCAGTCTGAAATCTGGGGTACTGACACTTACTTCACTTTGAACTTGGATGCAAGATAAGTCTTTAAGTTTCTGAAGACTTCCTTTTATAACTGCAAGAATTTTAAATACGATTGCTTAATTTTTTATGCTATAGAAGAAACTAAAATGTGTGCGAATATATACTTTGTGGCAACCCATGTGAATTTCTACCAAGCATTTATTTCTTTGGAAGGATTTCAAGGTTTGTTTTTTATTTTTGTTTTTTTTTAAATAACTAGGAAAATATAAAATGAATTCATTTAACAATAAGGGTTAAAAAGACAATATGGGTTTATTGTAGTAAAACACATATAACATAAAACTAAGCTGTTTTAACCGTTTTAAAGAGCATAATTTGTGACTTTAAATTATATCTGCAATGTTGCATGACCATCATTAACCACTGTGGATTTTTATGTTTTATTATCATCCCAAACAGAAATTTTATTATAACTCACCCTTCATGCCAGTTTTTTTCTTTTTAAGTTCTCAGTAACCTTCCCTTCAATTTATTTTTTTGCTTCTGTGAATTTATCTGCTCTAGCTATTTTATATAGTGGGATTATACAATATTTGTTCTTTTGTATCTTCACATATCTCCAAGGTTTGTCCATACTGTAATTATGTATGAGAGATTCATTCCTTTCTATTTCTAGCAATGTTTGTATGTGTGTATATATGTACATATATAGTATATGTGTACACGGTGTTGTGTTTAACTGTTCATTTATTAGGGGGTGATGCTGGATTGTTTCTACTTCTGGTTACTGTGAATATTACTTTTTTTTTAACATCAACATACAGTGACCTGCTTAAATCTCTGCTTTTATGTTTTCTGATTGTAGTTTTAAAGAGTATATTCTGAGCTTTCAAGCCTTAGTGAGTATTTGATTTAGAACTATTTTCTCTTATTTTGTGAGATACCTTGATTTTCTTGATGATATCATTTGAAGGAAAAAGGAGTTTAATGCCAGTGATGTCCAGGTCATCTGTTCTTCCTTTGTTGTCTGCTTTCACTGTCAGTTATGTTAACTTGATACTAGTTAGTGGATACACGGCAGTGCACATACTTACTGAAGTTGGAGTGGGGTGTGTGCGTGTGTGTGTGTGTGTTACACTGAGAACCTTGGCTTCTAAATATTCTCATATTAAATGGTGTATAATCTCTTTCTTCAGGTGATAAATTGCAGTTTATATTCACTAGTATTGACCCTAAGAATCCTGAGAGCCCATATATGTTTTCCCTAAGGCTAAATGAAGCTAGGGAATATGAAGGTATGTATTCCTGCTCTTGTGTTTAAAACCAGTACCTTCAACTGTCATTTGTGTCATAAAATAAGGAAAGTAGTCTTTGCACAAGTGGTTTCCTTTTTAGTGTTGCTTCTTGAGGCACTGCCTCTAAAGGATGTGAGTGTACTAGATATTAAAAATCAAACCTTGCCCTGTAAATGTATTTAGGACCCCTCATAAGTGACACATCTCCAGGATGACACAGCATCATGGGGGCTGAAAACTGAGACCAAAGGTCATTGTATTTCATGTGCAAATTTGATCACCATTGCAAGAACTTAAAGCTAAACTTTAAAAGATAATGTGAATAGTTTATTTATTGTCACTTCGTGTAAAATAGTCAAATTGTGTTTATTTACTTTCCCCCAAATATTTTTTTTAAGCTTTTCAACATGGAAAGTCCCACACATTGATAGTGCAGGTTAGTTACTGGTTCTGCAGCAGGTCAGAGAGCCTTTAATTTATAAGGAATGTATATGATTGCTATCAACATGAACACTATGCAAGTAGAAGTATGTTTGTACCTTTTTATTTCTTCTAATTCTTTATATAAATAAACTTTAATTTGTTGGAGTTCATAAAAATGATTCTCAAGTCATTACACCTGTATATCATTTTAAAGTATTTATAGCTGGCAGATAGATGCTCAGAATACTGGTTGTCTCTAAGGCCCTAGTGAGTCCTTGTCTTCTTATTCAGATTTTGAGAATCTCCATCTACAAAGTATTTGAGAATTTTCTCTTTAGTAATTGTATTTCAATCGACTGAGTACTAGATATTAAAAAGCAAACCGCCCAAAACCTCTTAGCTAGTTTTTCAGTTTTCTCTAAATTGTATATAATTGGTACACCTCTGGTTGTGATGGTTTGTGTTAATTGTCACCTTGACATAATTAAGAGTCACCGACCGGCATGCTGTGAATAATGTCAATTGAGGCAGGAAGACCTTACAGTGAGTGATGCTGTTTCCTGGTTGGGATTCTGGACTGTATAAGTAGAGAGGTGGAGCTGAGCAGGAACATGCATGCCTTGTTCTTCACCTTGTGATCGTGGGTACAAGGTTGCTTCTTGCTGTCTTCTCTTCCCCACCATGGTGGATTGACCTTTTCTCTCTTAAAGTGCTTTTGTCAGAGTATCATAGCAACAGGAAAGAAAAGTTAGACACTCATAGTGTTTGATAGTGTATTAAAATAATACAGACTAAAATTTGAATCAAGTACTCTGCTGTTTCCCTGTTGTGGTCCTGTCCAATCTATACCAAAGCCAGGAAGCTGATATGGTCGTGTTCTTCCTTGTGGAGAGGGAAATGATTGATGGTAGAAAAAGCTGGGTTGTTCTTGTGGCAAGTCTTTTTTTTTTTTTTTTTTCCAAGACAGGGTTTCTCTGTGTAACAGCCCTGGCTGTCCTGGACTTGCTTTGTAGACCAGGCTGGCATCGAACTCAGAGATCCGCCTGCCTCTGCCTCCCGAGTGCTGGGATTAAAGGTGTGCGCCACCACGTCTTGTGGCAAGTCTTACTGGAGATTTGTTCAGCTGTACGAGCGTGTGCAACTGAAGTGAGGACCACTGTAGCTTGTGACTTTGTCTCATTTAATTAGTGGACTCTGTAAGTGCCACTCGAACAGTCGCCATGTTTTCCACTGACTTCCATTCCACTTGTGAAATCTTGGAAGTTTTGTTCCAAAATCATAAATTATTGAGAATTGGCATTGAGGCCAGATGTGGTTGTTCTTGCCTTTGATCCCACCACTTAAGAGGCAGTAGCAGATGGATCTCTGTGAGTTCAAAGCTAGTCTGGTCTACATAAACAGTCCTAGGTCAGTCAGACCTATACAGTGAGACCCTGTCTCAAAAAGAATTAGCATTGAAAGTTATGCCTTTTTTCATATTGTGGAAAGAAACTAGATGTCAACTGAAGTTTTGCACAGATGACTGTTAATAGTTAAAAACGAAATGTACATATGAACGATGATGCAAATAGCACTGTCACTCAGCTTCCAGTCCTTTGGATACTCTGTTTCGATTTAAAGTGGAACTGTAGTACTTAACAATTTGAATATTTAGGGATTAAACAAAGGAAAGGGCTAAAAGATAACTCTGAAATTCAAGTGTATTAGTTTATACTCAACATTGCAGTAAAGCATAATTGTCATTCAGACCAGCTAAGACTGGTCTTCTACACACACACACACACACACACACACACACACACACACAATTCCCTCATTTAAATGATCTTCTTTGTTTTTCCTCTAGTGTCCGACTGTTCACCTCATCTTGAGTGCCTAGCAGAATTTCAGGAGAAAGTCAGGAAGACCAACAATTTTTCAGCATTTCTTGCCAATGTTCGGAAAGCTTTTATAGCTACTGTTTATAATTGATATAGAAATAGTAGGTTCTTTGTTATTGTATATATTCTAAAGGAATTCTCATTTCTTGCCCCTCTGTCATTCCTCAGTGTTTTTGTGTGGTGTGACAGAAACTAGAATACATCATCCCAAAACATGCGTCTTTGACATAGCATTTTTTGAGCTGAAAACAGTTAAGCAGAAGCAGAGTTAGAAGAACTCTGTGCTCTCCCCTAGTTTACCTAAACATGGGACCTAAAATTATAAAGGTGTCTAGCCCCATCCACAAAGAAATACAGAAGTTAATTGTGAAAGAGATCTCTGACCACTTCAGATGTGGCACCAAGGAATGACAAGCCTTGCTTCATTAATTTATTCCTATAAATTCTTCATAATTCCCCATCTGTGGAAGCCAAAAGCCAAACCTGCTGTCTGTCTTGTCATGTCTGTAGAATCCTACTGTTCTCTGTTGAAGATACTATGTAAACCTGAGTTCTAAGCTGCTGTTTCAAAAGAGTTCTCTTCTGTTAGATTCTCCTGTACAGTGTGTGCTGGGTGTGTTAATAAACTCGCTTGGTTTTCTGTTGTGAACCAGTCTTTCTTTGTGACTGTCTCTTCAGTATGAATTTATGGGGGTTGAAGAGAAATGGTTTCTCCCTCACAGGTGTATTTCTATAATTATTTTCATTAAAATCTTATGGGAAAATTGATAAAAACATGCCCATTTTAAAAGTAAAGCAAGAATTGATGAAATGATTCATGGGGTATGAAATGATTCATTCGGTACAAGCCACCTGCCACCAAGCATGGTGACCCAGGTTTAACCCCATGACTCACATATTAGAAGGGAATTGACTCCCAAAAATTGTTCTTTTCCTTCTGTCCATGCCATGGCATGTGGGCTCTCATGCACGCATACAACTGAAAAATTTTTAAATGGAGTATGAATCCTTACAGTTCATTATGCTTTAAGTTAAACAATAACTGTATTTTGGTCCTCTAAAAGAACAGAAACAATACACGACATAATTATAAAGAGAGACTTACTGAAGTGGCTTACGTGATTAGAGACAGAGTAGTCCATCAATAGCTCTGTGCATGCCAGAGATTCCAAGAACTCAGTAACTCCTCAGTCCATGGAACTGGAAGCTCCACCAAAAGGAATACCAGTGATGATAGTAGCAGTCTGAGGCTGAAGGCTGGGAGCTAGGGAGTCACTGGTGTGAGTCTGCATTGAAATTAGTGTCCGTGGGCAGCCTGACAGTGGCAGCACTAGACGCACTTAGGAATAATGCCACTTGCACACATGTGGCTTTCTCCTTTTGTTCCATCCAGGTCCCCTATGATGGTGCTAGCTGCCCCTATTCAGAGCAAGTCTTTCCCCACTTACTCCCCCACATTCTGTCTCTTGAGAAATATCCTGGCTTAATTATATCATCTCCCCTTATGCATCTCTGAATCTGTATTGACAATCAAAACGAGTCATCCAGAGTAACTATCAGCAAAATAGAACATTTGTAATAGTGCAAATTGTTATTAGTATTTTTAAAAGTATCTTTTATTTGCCTGATTTAATTGTCCTCTCCGAGGCTTACTGCCTTCGTCTGCTAACCTAGGCCTAGTCTTAGAAGCTTCTAGCCTCCGTACAATCTAATCTAAGCCTAGAAAATGTTTAGCCTTTGAGACTTACTGCTGAATAAGCTTTTTTTTAAAGGAGTCCATGGCAATTTATTGATTATTCATTATCTTGAATTGTCTTTATGAAGGTAATCCACATACTTAAAACATCCTCAAACAAATACAAGGTGTGATTCTGTTAACTAACATTTATTGGTCATGGTGAGTATCCACATCATTCAATGTCTTCTTGCTTTTTCTTTTTTTTTTTTTTTAAATAACACTGAAGAACCATTGGCAGCAATTTTCCATCTTTGTGAAGCCTACGAGTGTCAGTTGCAACTCTGATAAATGTTCCATTGCCAAATATTCTTGGGATAATTCTTTCTCCAGCCATCTTGTGAAGAGCATCTTGAAACTAGCTACCATATTCCTGCACATACAATTCCATCTCAGATGCTGAAAACATTCTAGGCCTAGATTAGATTGTACAGAGGCTAGAAGCTTTCAGAACTAAGCCTAGGTTAGCAGATGGAGGCAGTCTGAGATGACAATTCAATCTGGCAAATAAAAGAAATTTTTACAAATATTACTTAAGCACTGAAATATTGTAATAGCTGATGATATCTAAGATAGCTATCAATTGACTAATGTGGGTATTATGTCCAGTGTGAATATCCTGAACAAGAATGGTTCACCTGATGTTACATGTTGGTATTACATTTTGTCCTCCACTACTCAACAGCAGTATGCAGTTTAAAAACTTAGAGTATTTCTAGAATTTTTTCACTTAATGTTTCTAGACTGTTGGCCATGGGTGATTGACACTGCAGAAAGTGAAATGGCATAATAGACTACAGTGAGCAAACTCTAGTTTGGGGGCAAACCTGCACATTTGACTTTAATTGATCTACCTACATTTAGATGGATACATACATTTCTGTCATCCAGTGTTGAGTTTTGTGAACCTCGTTGGAAGTTCAAGCATCTATTAAGCTCTTTCTTCTAGACTGTGGCTGGCATAGTCAGGTCCCAGCCATTTCAACCTCATCCCAGTCCCTAAACCAACTTGGTGGTCTTGCATTGGATTATACTTGTTCCCCTCTATTGTAACAGGCCCCCAGACCTTAGCACAATTGGTGCCATGATGGAAGTGCCAGTTAGGCCTTGGAACCCACCCAGCACATGGGCATCCCCTCCTGCCAAAAATGAGAACAAAGACCTAATCCATCAATTTCCATAGTTCTGGGAAAGTATCTAAATGTTCTAACCTTGCTTTTTGGCTTCTGTAGTTCTGTTTCTGGCTAACTTTTATTCCTAACTGAAGTGTGTCAACCTGGGATATAATTTTTATGCTTAAAAGCTCGCCTGAGAAAGGCTGAAGACTGTATTTGGAACCCGAACACCCAGTGTAGTCGCTTCCTGTCAGCTAATAAAGACTTACTGGTGTGGACCTATGTCCCAGTAGTTTTCTCTGGTGGGTATCTCACCATACTATAAGCCAAGATATGGAGGTGGATTAACTTTAGTAACAACCAAGAATGGGTCTTACTGTTCTATTGCAGTGAAAAGATATCATGACCATGACCAAGGCAATTTCTTAGAAGAAAGCATTTAATTGGGAACTTGCTTATAGTTTCAGCAAGTTATGGGAACCATGGTGGTAGGCAAGGCATGGTGATGGAGCAGTAGCTGAAAGCCTATGTCCTGATCCCTAGGCAGCAAGGAGGGAGGGAAGGAGAGAGACAGAGACAGAGAATATGAATGAGGTTGGGTCTGGTGTAAGCTTTTGAAACATCAGAGCCCACCTCCAGTGACACACCTCCAGCAAGACCATACCACCTAATCCTAAATAGTCTATCAGCTGTGAACCAAAAATTCAAACATATCAGCCCATGGGGACCCACTCTATCAAACTACCTCAGGTTGGAAAATTATAGTTCTCTGAACAGAAAAAGAACTTAGGGATTTGGCATAACAAACTACCAGTTAACTACAAAGTAAATGGATACTTTCTGTAGCAATTTCTATGAGCCCTGTATTTCTAATCTTTTTCTGTACATCTGCTCTTTAATATTCTCTCAACTTGTGAAATAGATTCCATTAACCTTATTCTGCAGACAAGACATAAAATGTAAAGTTTACATAACTTCAAGTCACATAGCTCTTAAGTATTAGAATGGGATTCAGACTCAGATGACACCACAATCCATAAACTCTACTTTGACTCTATCACATGGCTTTATGTGACCACAAAGTTGTCAACAGAGTCAAGCAAATTTGGGTTTACAATTTAGCCTTTGCATTCTGTAGCTACATAACAGTTAAGAAAATGAGCACACACGCTTTTAATCCCAGCACTTGGGAGGCAGAGGCAGACAGATCTCTTAGTTTGAGGACAGCCTCAAACTTAGTTACAGGCAAGGCTATGCAAAGAAACCCTGTCTAGAAAAACAAAACCAAGGAATAAACTGTTTTGAACACAGGGCACTATGTCTAGATTCTTTGGAAATGGCATTAAAATGATGAAGCTTCAGATCCTGGGTGGCTGAGAACAGTCACTAGGCTATCAAACGGAGCTATCCACACAGATGTAACATGCCTTCTGCTTCGTTCCAAGTCTGAGTCCCCCCTTGTCCCTCTCTCCCCCTCCTCTGACTTGTGTGTTCCTTCCACATGAATTGCAAAAGGACAATAGAGTGTGCTATTTTGAGTCCAGGGTGCTTTTATTGCTTTTGTCAAGCTTGTCCCTTCAGATCAGCAAAGTGCTGAGAAGGAGTGATTATGATACCGGGTTTGATGGATCATGAAGCACTTTAAGTGATTACAATTCCTTTTGTCATTATGACTGTTAATTATGTGTCATGGAAAATGCAAGAAATAAACAAATTAGTATATCTGTGTGTTTGGTGACATGACAGACACATCAGCTTCTCTATTAATAAGGAACTTATATAGAATAAAATCTGTGGTCAGTGAAGAGCTGGGTCTGGTCTCTAGCTTTTATTTCGGGTTATAAGTGGTACTAAAAACTTCCGATGTATGAAATATGTACATACATTCCACTGTTTAGTGGAATATAATTATTAAAAGCCTAGTTCATAGTTTAAGAGTATTAATATTAAAAATATTGTATTCTATGCAAAAGAATTGCAGGCATTATTAATTTTCAGCTAATGTGCTCTTAATTTCATCCTAAATCTAAGAGGTCCATCCAATCTGTCTCATTGGAAATTCTTGCTCTGCTAAAAGTATATTGAAAGAGGCCTACCATAGCGAGCTATATTTGCATTTAGTTTGTAGCTATAGTATTCAAAGGACGGGTTGAACTCAGACTATTGCATATCCCCCATACAATAATTCTTTGAAACTTACACACCTTTCATCTGACAGATCCCGGAGTACATATTCCATGAATCTCAGATAAAGACTTAAAATGAGTAGGTGTGACTTGAGAGACAGGCACCCATTCTTTCTCATTTTGCATTGATGAGGAAGCTGAGCCCAAAGAGTTATGGGACTTGACCAGTGAGGAACCATGAGTAAAGGAACTGAGCTTGGAGCTCAGGGTACCAGGACACTCTACCCTTCCTCAGGCTGTCTGCATGATGCTTTTTAAAAAGCCAGAGCAAAGGGAATATACTAGAGGTGGGGAGGGAGGAAACTTTAAAACATTACATGTCCCAGGTGCAACAGCATTTTTCAGCAGCATTCCCAAGCAAGAAAACCATTTGAATTCTCACAAAGCCCTGAAAGGACCCCTAATTAAAACCCTAAAGACTCTGGGTCCCCAAAAAGGCTTTTAACTTCAGGGAGTTGCTAGGCTGACTCCATGGCAGGCTTCTGCATTTTAGCAGCTACTGAGAAAGTCGCTGACAGTAACAGCCAAGCAAAGGCAGGCTGGCCATCTGGCTGGAGGAAAGATAAGGTTGCCAGGTTGCTCCAGGTTGCAGAGTGCTGGTTTGAATACCCCTCTTGTCTTATGACAAACTCGAGAATGCTGGGTAAAGATTCCCTGCGCTTTTGCTTGCACCTGCGCTTTTAGTTTGAATGCTCCAATTATATGAAAAATTGCCTAACCTTTCCTGGAATTCCCCTAAATGCTTTTAAAAGGCCTATGTGCCTTGGTCCTGGGTCACCATTTTTACCTAGGTGGTGATCCCTGCGTGTTGGAATAAACACTCATTGCTGGTTGCATACTATGTGAGTCTGCGGTGATTTCTTCAGCGAGTTCTGGTCACTAGCCCCACTAGTGATTTACAAAGAAAAGTTCCTCTCTGAAAATTTCACCCCAAACCACCATTATCATTACTTACTCTATACAAAATAGTCGAGTCTACAGTCAATTGCTACACTTTTTTTTTAATACAGCAAAGCTCAGTAGAGTGAAGTTGAATGCAAAAGGAAATATGAATTCAACCTCTCGTTGCCTAATAGCCTATTATTTAGCCAGTTTTCTACCCACTGAAAACTATCACTAATGTACCATTAAGGACTAAAACTTCGGGTAGTTTCTTTTCTTTGTGGTGTACTTACTAAATGAGTACTAAATATATAGCCACTTGGGAGGCAGAGGTAAGCAGATCTCTGAGTTCGAGGCCAGCCTGCTCTAACAAAAAGAGTTCCAGGACAACCAGGACTACACACAGAAAAACCCAATTGCTAAATACAAGGGGATAAGGAAGGACTTAATACAGGGAATGGACATAAGTTATGAAACAGGACATAAAGCTAATTGTTTCCTAGTTCTAACTCTGTCATGGGGTTTTTGTTTTGGGTGGTAGATAGTGCATAAAACATTTGATAGTGAAAGTAAAATTCAATGTGAAGCTTCACAGCTTCCATTCTGAATGCCTATTCTATCTGTTGAGTTGTGTAGACTTTGGGTCTGGTTAATTTTTGTGTGTGATGTTTTCATTTACTTGCAAGTTTTTTGAGTAATAAAGGGTCTTAGAGTTTCATTGTTGTGAAGAGACACCATGACCAAGGTAACCTCTTAGAAAGGAAAACATTTAATTGGGGGTGGCTTACAGTTTCAGGGGTTTAGTTTGCTGTCATCATGGGGGAAGCAGGGTAGTAGTCTCTAGGCAGACATGGTGCTGGAGAAGGACTTGAGAGTTCTCCGTCTTGATCCAAAGGCAGTAGGAGACTGAGCCACACTGGGCATAGCTTGAGCATCTAAGAACTCAAAGCCTGCCCCCATGGTGACACACTTCCTCCAACAAGGCCATACCTCCTAATAGTGCCATTCTATGGGAGTGGGGCAAATGTATTTAAGCCACCACATAAAGTTTATTTTGAAAAACCGACCAACAAACAAAGAACAATTTTGGGCTGCTCTTCTAGGTTTTAAGATATGTTTCATCCTATGTGCCTGTCTCTGCATTCTAAGTTTTGGGATCAAAGACATGTGGTTCCCAACTGATGGGATTAAAGATGTGCTCCTCCACCCCTGGATCAAAGTTTCTCTCTGTTTAGAGCGTGTTTTGTACCAGGTGGCCTTGAGCTCTGAGATCTGCCTGTTTCTGTCTCTAGTGTGTTGGGATTAAGGGTGTATTCTTCCCCAATGATGGGACTAAGGGTGTGCGCCATCACCACCCTGTTTCTTGTAACTCTAGAATTTATAAGACAACTAACTCTATAGTGATCCTCCTGTCTCTACTGGAGGTAACGGCATGGGCTAACACCATGCATTATTTTACCTTAGCTCTAAGTTTTTTCAACTCTTGGAGGTTTGTAAAACCAGGTTGAACAGCTGTCACCTTTAATTTATTTACAGTGTTTTAAACCTGTTACCTGCTTTTTAATGCCAAACCATGGAAATAGCCTATACCTCTACAAAAAAAAAAAAACAAAAAAAACAAAACTTTTAAGCTGCTATCAAGTTTGTGTAATCTCTGTAGCCACCTGCAGTCTAACATTCTAGTCTGAAATTAAGGCCATTTTCCTTTCATGCCAGTAAGGTAAATTATAGTTTGAAAATTTTATATTGTATTTTATTATATTTTTAAGTTTAAAAGCTACTTACAAAAGGCAGGCTGCAACTCAAACAAATTGTCCTTAGAGATATCAAAATATATACACTAAAGGTTTGTCTAGCTCCAAAATATCAAAATAATTTCTTCTTTAATCCGGATTGAAAGGTAATACTTTATATATTGTCAAAAAAACCAAATTTGCTCCAGGAAAAATATTACCTGACCCCCCCTAAAAAAAGGTAATTGTCCCAGAGTTAGGATTAGGGCAAGGCTCTGTTCTTATCTTTCCAGGAGATTTAAAGCATCCATTCAAGGAATCCAGGGACAACCGGACAACGGAAACCTCAGCAGAAAACAGATCAGACACCAAAGAAGATGAGTGGCCCAGATGATCCAGCCTTGCAGACTTCTTCAATAGCAGTTTCCTCAAAAGTCTACAACCAGAACAACTCAAAATCGCTAAGATCGTTCAGCTCCACAGACTACTCCAGCCAGATCTTCAGTAAAGCTCTGAAGATCAGCTTCTGTCTATGAACTTCTTAGGACATCTAAATAGCTGAGCACAAAAGGACTGAACATCAAATGATTCTATTAACATTTTTAACCATTTTTCCATTCTTATTTGGGCCCCAAACAGGTTTACTATGTCCCAAATCAGCAGGAAGTCATTTTAAGAGAACAACGTCCCATCCCCAGAAGGTGGGGAGGGTGTTCCCCCCACTTTGGTTATTTGATAGATAATAGAAATTTTTGTTATTTAGGGGAAAAGATTACAAGCTATTAAATGGTCTGGTTAAATGGGTTTTGGAGGTTAGACCCAGGGATTTCTCTCTTTTTCTTTTCTGTATCCTCCTTTCTCTCCTATATAGGAGTGAACAGACTTGAGAAAAATGGGACATAGACATAGTATAGGAAAGATCAAGAAAAAAGGACAAAGTATTGAATGTAGCCTTATACCTTTGTATACTGATACGAAATTAATATTATATTTGGCTAAATTGGTATTGATCATTGTATATTAATGCAAAATTAAGATTGTATAGGGCTACATTGGTATTGATCTTTGTATATTGATACAAAATTAAGATTATATTTGGCCACAATGGTATTGACCCTTGTATATTAATGTAGAATTAAGATTGTATTGGGCTACATTGGTATTGATCTTTGTATATTGATACAAAATTAAGATTATATTTGGCCACATTGGTATTGATCTTTGTATATTGATACAAAATTAAGGGTAATGTTTCTTAAAGGTATTGTTCATAGTAATACTTAAAAATGAAATGTCAAGTTTTGACCACTCGCTACCAACTGACATAAACTGTTTATAATAATTAAGAAACAGAAACTAATAATCATGAAAACGTGTCATTTTGTTAGTTACTATGACAGTCTGTCACAGTTATTTTCTAAGCTATTCAGAAATCAAGTTGCTAAGAGATAAGCAATATTTGCTTATCTAAATATAAGAGATAGATAGGGCATCTTCAAAAACCTCAAGAGATCTGCAGAATATGGCATTCAAAGATGTTTTCTTCACTTAAGATTTTTTGATATCAAGACATATCAGCTCCTGACAGCACCTCCTATTCTACTCCAAGTAGAAGATGAGCATCGAAGAATCTCCAGTGAGAGATGGTTGAATTGGTGGTAAGCCGTTCTCTTGGCAAGAAAAACCCCTTGCTTCAACTGTAGACAGACTTCTGTCCAAAAAGGACAAAACTTGGAAGCAGGTAAGTCGACAGCCTAGCTCTGCCAAGACAGGGTAGGTAAGTCCTTCATAATTCCTGCTCTACAATCGATGTCTGTCAGAGAAATGGAGCCAAATGGCTGAAGATTGATGCTGTAATGTATGGAGAGAAAATGGGAACTGTCCAGGCAGCCACTGGTATGTCATTTTTCAGTTTTGGAAGCTGCAGGCCCTGCACTTCCTATATAATCAGATATATTTATCCCTCTCAGGTCTCTGAGGTGGTTGAAGAATAGATAGCTAGAGTCTCATAGTTAAATTTTGAGTTGTTTAGGAATCAAGAGGGTGTTCTGGATCTAAGAAGATATTTTTAAAATTATGAGGCAAGTTAGTATGAAAGCTGAGTTAGATATAGAACTTTAAACTCATGGAGATGGTTAGATAGTAGAATGTTAAAGTCAGGTGCCAAATACATATGGGCTGGACATTGGGAATGTATGCTAAGCCATATAACTCTTATAGTTGTGGCCTATTTATTTCTGTTGTTTTGTATTGTATTTATAGTTATAAGAAAAAGAACCATTTTTTGGGCTGAAAGGGAGAGCTGTTGGGGGGGAAAAAGAAATACCTTAAACTAAAAAAAAAAAAAAAGAAGGGAAGAGGACGGGGGGGGTTGAGGGGGAGGAGGGTGGAAGGGTGGGACTGGAGGGGGGAGTAGGGAGGGGATTGTGATTGAGATGTAACTTGAAGAAACAATAAATAAATTATTAAAAAAAAGAATAGTAGAGAAAATAAATTGATCAGAATATTCCCAAAAAAAGATATGTTTCATATGCCAAATTTTACTTGAATTCCCATATCGAGTATTATTATGTTACTTATGTGCTAGATAGGAGTATAATAACACATTGACAACTGATATTCCCTGATTTAAAATTTTCCATTTAAAAAAATGGTGAATTAAAGAAAAGGGGAATAGGAAAACAATGAGAGGATTTTAATGAATGCCAATGTGGAGGTTCTGAAGGACATTCTGTTTGGCAGAGAAGAAAAGTTGTGTGCACATCACATCCATCAGCACCATCCATCTCTTTCATTCACTAGAGTGAGGTCTCCATTTTCTGCAAACTGCTGCTGTAACATCTACCTTTATGCCCTGCAGCTTTTGGGGGTTTGCTTTCATTCTCAAGCTTTTCTTATTAAAGGGCATAGAGGAAGCTGCTTGAATGTCCCATTTTGGCCTGTAATCCCAAAACTTGGAAGGCAGAGTCAGGCAGGCAGATCTCTACAAGGTCAAGGCCAGACTGTGCATACTGAGTTCCAGATCAGCCAAAGCTGTGTAGTGAAATCCTGTCTCAACACACACACACACACACACACACACACACACACACACACAC
>CAJQZJ010033126.1:6530754-6560754 GCA_907164525.1 Lophiomys imhausi | reverse complement strand
ACCTGATGCATATCGTAAGATCTTACAGTTCCAGTCTGTAGGAATGCCCAGATTTCAAGTTAGTAGAAAATTTTGCAACAATACATTGTCAAGCTAAAGTATGAAAAGAGAGAAGAATCTTTTTTTTTTTTTTTTGGTTTTTTGAGACAGGGTTTCTCTGTGTAATAGTACTGGGTATCCTGGAACTCTCTATGTAGACCAGGCTGGCCTTTAACTCACAGAGATTCGCCTGCCCCTGCCTCCCAAGTGCTGGGATTAAAGGCATGTGCCACCATGCCAAGCAAGAGAGAGAAGAAATCCTAAGTTTTTCTCACTTGGGTGATTTAGTCTTATTCCAGAGGATATGTTTGGTTGTGTTTAGCTCTCAATGTGTTCAAAAGGAGTAAAAATAAGTTCATCCTAATTGCTGCAGTCAGAACCTGGGGTATATGGTGGGCTTTCTGCCTTAACGTCCTTTTAAGCCCCCCCCCCCCCCCCCTGGCGAGCCCAGTCAAGACGTCGCCCCTGAGCTCAGCGTTACCTTTTCTTTCCACTTGAAAATGCAGTTGCTACATGGGTGGCAGGGCTTTGGCCTTTGCTCCAGGTCTGCTAACACCGATGACAGTTTATAGGAGTTTGCTTGCAAAAGGTCTAGTTTCAAACTGTTCTGTGGACAAATCATATGGTCATGTGAGGAAATTTCAAGAAAGCAAGGCAAGCTGGGTGAATAAAGGAATCTCAGGATACCTTTCAAAGGGAAAGGATTCTAGAAACGTACACTCAGCTCACATACAGATACACGAGGGGAACACTGAGAGGCTAAGACCCTCAACACAATGTAGAAGGAAAGCCTGGGTGTGTGTTACTTAGCCTTTACTCTTGTAACTAAGTCAAAGAAAAACTAGTTTGATTCGTTTCTATGTAGTTTGTGATGATGACCAGCTTTAGACATTTTTTTTTCCCTCAGGAACAAGAAAAGTAAGTATTGGCTGCGGAAGGTACTGTCAGAGCCACGAGGCAGTGTTCTAAAGAATTGAGTACCTAAATTGTATCCAGCAAAGTGCATGGGAGTTGTGTTTGCTTTTATTTAAAGAGGCACATCTTATATTAGCCAGAAAAGAAAGTTTAGTAGCGCTGCTCCTCAAAAGTGGAAACAATATTCAAGTAGTATTCCAGAGTATTTGAGTATAAAAACAAGGCATAATCCTAAGTTCCTTGTCTCTTCCTGTTCTGGCTTTGACCTCTGAACCAAAGCTGCATAATTATTTCTTTTCCAGCTATGTTCAGTCAGAAGCAATCAAATTACAGAATAAACATGGCAAGGGTCTTCTGCAACCCCCCTTTTCTATCTCTCTTTTCTGTTTTCTCTAGCATAGTATTCGTAACCCTCGTGTCCCAACTAGAAGGTTACATTCTACAGCAACAGCCCCTGATCTTCAGGACAACTCACTACGCCTTGAAACAGCTTCACCTAAAATGAAAGCCCCACTCCCCACACCTCTGGTGCTGGGTCCCAGCTATGGTGCTTTTGAAAACATCAGTGAATGCACCCAGCTCTCTCAGGAGCAGTGTTCTTCCCAGCATCTGCAGACACCATCCACTCTGAAGGCCACATTCTTGAATCAAATATGGCAACTTCAAGGTCCAGGAGACAATGGAACAGGAAACTTAGGAATTTAAATGAAGCCAAGTTTCCCCTCCAAGACCCTTCCCTGGCTACTACAAAATCCATCAATACCACGACTGTGGTGAAGCTTATCTAAGCGAGTTCCGTGGCGTTTTGCATCCACCACATGCATGCTTTCTGCTTGTTCGTAGGCATCATGTGTTCAGGGGTTAGCTCTTCCCTTTTCTTCTATGTGAGTCAGATTAGTTTCTGAGCAAATGATGCTAATACATGTTTGATTCAGACAATGACAACAAAACTCCATGCAAAGTCAACCAAAGAAACCTGTGCCATGCTTGTTTATGACTTTGTTTTGGTAAACATCATTTGCATGTATTCGTTCATTGAGCATTTTGTGCCATCACAGAAAATGTCCCACAGTATGTTTTATGATTTCCTGTAAATTACACCCATATGTCATTGCAGTAGGATTTCAGATGTGTTCCTAAGTACACAGATATAGACCTTTCTTTTCCCAGAAAGTGTTAGGGTCATTTCTTCAGCAGCCTTCCCACAAAAGGAAATCTATACTAAAAAAAAAAAAAATACAAAATAATTTATAGTCAGCCACATCTGTCAGCTCTCACTATAAGCTACTATTGAGCTCCCAAATTGGACAGAATTATGAGCCACCTACTTTCTCAGCAGAGTCAGGTAAAGAAAGTTCTCTCGGATTCCTGTATCATTCAAAATATTACTAAAACGTCTGCTTTTCCTGGATTCCTCTTGCATTAACTAACATGAGCTCACTTCTCACCATTCAAAGCACAGTGCAAGCCCTCTTCCAGCACCTTCTTTCCCACTCCCACCCAAATTCCTCTGAAATTTTGCCTCTACAATAGCTCCCTAACTAATACACTAAGCAGTGGAACATCCCCACTTAGCCTGACAGACCTAAGACATGCTCAGAATCTTACGTTAGCTTACACTGGGCTAAATCACCTAGTGCAAAGACACTTTCATCACAGAGTGGGGTTGTTCTCTCCGAAGTGACTGGACATTATACTGAAAGTGAAAAAACAAAACGGCCATGTGGGTATACTTTCTCTCCATGGTAACAGGCAAATAATCAAATCAAACAAGATGTCAATCAGTTTTTGAACTCCTTCTCGAAACACTGCGGTGACATTTTCTGGACACCAGTGTATCCTCAGAAAGCTCTATGGCTGTGTATCAATATTCCCATTTTGCAGATGAGAACACTAACATCCCAGGTTTCTGTGACCAGCAAGGCTAAATCGTAATATCAGCATTTCTGGCACGTGGCAGGGTCAAACTGCCTGTGATTTCACTAAAGAATGCATCTATTTTGGGGAATTCTATTTAGAACACAATTGTGACTCTTTTCCAGAAAATAAGCATTTCTAGGTGTAGGAGTTTTCCACATCCTTGAAACTGCCCATGGAGGAGCTGGCTGTCTCAGCACTCCCACTCTATTGTTCTGAGTCAGGAAGAAGGAGTGGCGAACAGGGTAAGTGGGCTGAAAAAAACAAATATTCCAAAAATAACCATTTCATCACAAGACACGCTCTGCAAATATTTACCTCATCCATTAAGGCCTCTGCATCTTTCTGGCTCTTGGCATCAGAGAAGGAGGAGCTGCTGGAGAGTACACTAAGCTTCTGTTCCAGGCCTGAAAATGAAGCCACATTCTAGGTCACCTTCACTCAGTCCTAGTGGGTCAGAGCAGGGGACAGTCACCTTCCAAGAGATTCTGAAAACTAGAAGTGATACCCATAGGACTTCCTTAATGGCGGGGGGAACTTCTCTATGTATCTGACATAGGGCTTTATTCAATGGATATGATAAGACAACATTCAGCTTATTGCTACCTTCATCTGACGAAATCTGAGAAACGCTGGTGCTTAAAGGATATGACTGAATTTTTCAAGATAAGATTTTGAGTTTCCTTTGACCCATTCCAATATTCCTCACATTTACACAATTGTGCCAGGCTCTTCCTCCTTGTTCTTTTTACCTCTCTAGCATTCTAGTTACCTCAAAATGAAATCCTGTGGACCATGCTAAGAAGCTGGACACTGGGTCACAGATGTGTGGTTGTTTTATTGTCTGTCCTGATTTGAAATCATTTCACATGTGAAACGATCTGACTCCTCAGTATGGGATTTAATGTGAGTAACTGTCATGTCATTTCAAAAGTTAGTAAGAAGACAGAAATGAAAGCCCCAAGCCATGTTTAAATCACATGAATTGTCTCTCCTCCCAGACATTTTGAGAAACAATAAAATTGTACATTCCTAAAATACAGCAGTGAATTACTTAAGTGGTTCTTATGAATGAATGAAAGTGTCCTTTTATACTTTTTTATTTTGTTTCTTTATTTTGATTTTTTTTTTTTTGAGATGGGATCTCACTATCCCATGCTGGCCTTCAAGTCACCATGGAATGCTCCTCCAGCTCACAGCGCTCTTCCTGTCTCAGCTTCCCAAGTGCAGGGATTGTGTGTGTGTGTGTGTGTGTGTGTGTAGACATCTGGACATATGTGTGATGGAGCATATGTGGAAGTCAGAAGTCACTTTGGTGGGGTTCTCCCCCTCACCTTTCATAGGTTCCAGGGATCCACCTCACATTATCAGCCCTCCAAACCCACATCTGACTAATTTTTTTTCTCTTTTATTCAACACAACTTAGATTAAAATGCAGTTCTTTGGAGGATCTCTGCCCTATTCCACAAAAGCAGATGAACCCTAACTCCAAGTAAAGCTTCTGAGTGTGACTTGATACATTGTTTTATCCAGCATCTAAGGACATCATCACAAGCCAGGCATGGCACAGGTGAGATTGCAGAAAAGTCACATATGTGAAGCCAGCCTGGTCTGCTCCATCCCAGGCCAGCCACAGTTCTGTGATATGAAAATCACATACCTTCTTTGTCTTTTGAGGCCTTTTCAATGTCTCTCTCCAATCTCAACAGTTTGGGTTTTATTAACAACTTCCGTCTCTCTTTATCCATTGCATTCTTTGGATCTTCTTCCTTTAGAAGGACAAAAGGACATTTAGTGACTTAAGGAAAAAATGAGAGTTATTACTCCTAGTTTTTCTGAGACTCTCTCTCATTATATTTGGGAGTTTTAATATTACCAGAGCCGGGATATTGAAAAATGGAAAGAATCTTTGGTTCGCACACATTGTTCCACCAGTTTAAAACCTGGTTAATAAGGAGACATCTTATTCACAATTCATCAGTGCACAGCTGAGCATTTTATTTAATAAAACAAATTATTCTTGGAGGAAAAGATTTTCTATAGTGACTTCAGTTTTCATGATAAATAAAGTATTTATGAGATAGTTCATGTTTCATAATTTGAAACATAACATAATTACATTATGTTTCATGACATAATTGATATTGATTTAAGCTGAAGTCTTTAATTATCCACTCTAGGACCCTGTGTATGCCTCAAGTTAGGACTGCCTCCGGACAGGAACAAATCTTTATTGGATGCCATGTTGGCCTGGTATTGGGACTGCTGGGACTAGAATGCATGCTCAGCCCCGGAGGGTGCTCTACCTGATTAGTTCCTGAAGCACAACATTAATATTAGACTAAAAGGGGGAGATGTTGGAGAAAAGGCTTATACATGGTTTTCAGAGGCTGATTTCAGTGCTCAGAAATCTGGTTACTGCCCTTTCTGAGGCATGTTTTGATTGGATAATAAAAGTCGCTGATGGCCATTTAGCTGGGCAGGCAGAGGATAGGAAGGTGGGACTTTCTGGGAGGAAGAGAGGAACCCTGGGATTATGCAGAGGGAGTTCTCTTTCCTCCAGGAGACTCAGAAGCAGATGGATATCCCCGTGTGAGCTCAAGGTACAGCAAGCCACATGGCAGACTGAGAATAGTTGCTTGGGTTAACTTTGATGAGCTAGTTGAGAGTCAGCTAAGACCTAAGTGTTGAAACATTAAAAGGTCTTGGTGCATTTAATTATTGAGAAAAAGGGTGCCCTTGATCTCAGGCCTTATCACCCAGACAGGACAGCTCTCCAGCTAAGGCCTGCCAGGCCTACAGGCCTCCTGCCAGGCCCTACTAGCTGCTCTGCTGGCATAATATAACAATTTATAGTTATTAATAAATATATTTGTTAACAAAGTTTTGGTTTCAGGGACTCACAGACACTAAATCAAAATCCAAAGAACCTGAAAGGACCCATCCTAGACACACCACACATATGAAGGGGATGGGCTGCTTGGTACTTAAGTGGATACCCTAATAATTGGAATAGGGACTTTCTCTGACTTTGACAAGGTTGCCTCCATCTAGATCCTATTTTCCTAACAGAACTGCCTTGTCTTGCCTTAGTGGAAGGGGAGGCAATTGGTCCTGATGTGATTTGATATCCCAGAGTGGGTTGGTACCAGGTTGAGGGGGAGTATGCGGGAAATGGGTGGAGGCATGGGTCTGGGAGGAGGGAGTGGAATGGCAATTGGAATGTAAAATAAACAAATTCATAAAAATATAGAAAGGTAAACATGGGAAATTATTAAAAATTAATGTAAACAACAAACAAAACAGAAAGCAAAAAAAAAGAACCAGCCATTCAAGGCTACATGTGTCAGCAATAGCACAAGCACCAAGCCTGTAGTAGGTGCCTGGACTTCTCAGGGTTGGTATCATAGGTGTGAGGCACAATACCTGGTGGTGTGTGAGTTCTCATATGGATTACTTCAGGGTGAATCGAGGACAAATGGTGGTGCAAACAAAAGAGAAGGATACTCTGTGGAGAGTATCAGGAATAATAAGTAGAATTTGCTTGAGCAAAACTGGTGGAAGAAAATGGAACCCGTGTCGGTTAGACTAGAGGTTAGGACTGAAGCTGCCAATTTTATGAGTTTTTGTTTTGCTTTGTTCTAGTTTGAGACAGGATATCACTATTTAGTTCAGTCTGCCTGGTTTGAATTTACAGCAATCCTCCTGCCTCAGCTTCTCAAGTGCTGGTATTATAGGCTTGAGCCACAATACCTGGTGGCATGTGAGTTCTCATGGATTACTTCAGGGTTAGATGAAAAGAAATAAATAAAGCTGGTGGGTTTGGAGGTGGCTAGACAGTGGACAGCGACCCATAGAGGAAGGGAGGAGAAAAACTAGGATCATGTGTGCTGGTAAAGAGCCTGGCTTTAGATAAACCACCATGAGGAGGAGGTCACACCAGATGTAGAGTGAGAGTGTCACTCCATAGATTGATTAAAAGGTTTTCTTCCCATATCATACAATACATCCCCCTGTATATTTATTACACACACTCATTACTCTATGAGGTTGACTGTGTTTTCCTCATCATACCTGTGACACAGGGAAATTGAAGAAGACCCCAGTTGAAAATAATACTTTGACCCCAGATTCTCCACCACTCTTTCTCAGGACTGCCTGAATTAGAATTCTCAGCAGGTTTCATACCCTTAAGTGAGATCTGACTAAACCAAAGACACCTCACTCTAGCCCTAAGTTCTCATTGGAGGAATGTAATACAAGTGTGGCTCCTACACTGGGTCTGTTGGGGACATCTGAACATACATTGCCACAAATGCCACCTCCAAATATTTCAATAGACTCCTAGTCAAATGTCCCCAAATAGCCTTACTTTATTGACAAACATTAGGTGATAATGGCAGTTTAAAACTTTATTGCATTTATTTATTTGCACGTGTTTGTGGGAGTCAGTTCTGTCCTTTCGCCACGTGGCGCCTTGGAATGAAATGGACATGGCAGCAGGTGCCTTTTCCCTCTGAGCTGTCTTGCCAGCCCGATAGGGATGTTTCAATTACAGTTGGTAAGAAAGCAGCAGGCACATTTCACTGTACATTTGCCCATCTGAGGGCTATCTGACAGAGTTGGAAGAAGAAAAACACATCTTCATTTTCATCCCCATCTTTCCCTTCCTTTCTGCTTTGAACGAATCAACTTGAGGACATGGCATGTTTCTCATTCTGTCCTTCTTTTCCAAAGATTGACTAGGAGAAAGTCAGTACTGGGAGAGGCATATAAAACTACAATCCTCTGAACACATGAATTTACAGATACTCCACACTGGGCATTGTTCCTCCAGGTTAGAGGGTCAGCTTATTCTTGCTCCTATCTGAGTAAATGTCACAACTCTGGATAAAAGCCATACTTCCTGCTGATGACTGTGAAGTGAGACCCTGGAATGCATATCTTCAAGGATGTCATGACAATCCCCGTCAGTCATTTGAGACAGATTTAGCTATACAGTTGAATCTTAGAGCACTCAAACTCTCTTAAAAGTCGTAAATTTCCACAACCCTGTCAATTAAAGATAAACTGTCCTAACCCACTGTATTACAATAGAACCCTAGTTGAATTTCCCAGGATACTCTTATTTTGTTGACAAGTTAGGTTGTAGAGGCATTCTCATTACCCTTTGTAAGAAAGCAGCAGAAGCGACCCAAGCCTTGTACACCTACCCTTGTACAGCCTCCCTTCTGAGGCTAGAAGGGAACGAGCACCCTCCCCCCGCATTCTGATACTCCCCTTTCTGCTTTCAGTAGACATTGCTGCTAGTAGCACCCTTCACTTTTGCCAAGCTAGGGACATAAAATAACTCATTTAAAGAAACAAACAAGCTCGTGTGGCTTTTGGAAGTGGAGAAAGGTTAATCTTTTTGGGATTCAGAGCTCTTCCCCATCTCCTCCCTCCATCCCTGTACTCTGAGTAGGGGTGCCAATTCTTAGCCCCAGGTTAGTTGTAGTTTTAACACAGTAGGAGAGTATGAATAGGCTGGTGCTGCAGATCAGAGATGGTAAGAGCTGGGAGAGAGCTTGGAAGTCTGAATAAGTTCCAGCAGACTGCACAAGAAAGCGTTCCCAGAAGCCACTTTTACAGGTTATCAATCAGCTTGGAAGTGTGTAGCTCAGTGTAGTGGACTTGACTACCCCCTCCAACCTCTAAAACAGAAAAGAAACATCTAGGCTTCTGATGCCTGGAGTTTCAAGCTACTTTCAAGGCTGAGCCATGAAGTCCACTTGGGTCCAGTAGCGGGGGGGGAGGTTTGGTTTTGTTTTTCAATATGTGTGTGTGTGTGTGTGTGTCTGTTTTAGATCAGCTAGCTCTTAGAACACTGTAACTAGAACGGCAAGCTCCTAGATGGCAAAGGATACTCTAAGAAGCTGAGTGTATATATAGCTCATACCTGTAATGCAAACACCCAAGAGGCTGAGGCCGAGTAACAAATGAAAGATGACTGGGCTCTCATTAGAGAAAACGATCGGTTTTCAGCAATAAAGATCATCCTATATAGCAGGATCCCCCAAATTCCCTAAGAAGAGGTCTAAGGCTATTTGGTCCTAGATCTTTAAAAATGCTAATGTTTCTCACACCTGGGACCTATATCTCTGTGCATCTTGTCCTGGGAGTAAGGGTTGCACTTACTGACTTCTAACACACAGACTATGATGAGCAGTTACTTCTTTTGTGCTTCATTTGTGAGTGTTTTGATTTTTGGGTCTCTTGGGTCACTCATCCAGAGGGTAGGAGACTGCTATATGTTGCAAGGAGATGCAAAAATTAAATGTGTGTATGTATAAGTATGCAGATACAAAAGGCAGAGTAGAAAGGGAATTATGAGAGGGGAGGAAGAGAAGGAAGAATCAGAGAGAGTAATGGAATACATGGGACCTGAAAGCAGAACAGAAGACAATTTTGGAGGAGGTAGGAGAATAGCAAGAGTGGGTAAGGAGGAAGGATGTAAGACCATGGAGGAGAGGACAAAGAAGAGCAAAATATAATGGCATATATGTATAATGATGCTATAATGAAGTTACTTTATATGAAAAGAAATGAGATTTCCATTTTTCAGTCCCTGAGGACCATTACAGCCCTGCTAAGTCACCCAAGTGAACTTGGAAATTAAACCTTTCCTCAAAGAGCTTTGAGATGTCTGAAGTCCTTCACTCTTGCCAGGTGTGGGTGATTTAGGGATGTGAGGGATTTAGGGGCCCTGACCCATGTCAATTGTGAAACATCAAATGTTTAACCAGTAAGTTTGGAGTCAATTTACTATTTGTGTAGAAAACCAATACAATGGAGGCAGAGGTAGGTGATCTCTGTGAGTTCAAAGCTAGCCTGGTGTACAGAGTGTGTTCTAGGACAGCCAGGGCTACACAGGGAAACCCTGTCTCACAAAAAGAAAGAAAGAAAGAAAGAAAGAAAGAAAGAAAGAAAGAAAGAAAGAAAGAAAGAAAGAAAGAAAGAAAGAAAAGAAAAGAAAAGAAAAGAAAAGAAAAGAAAAGAAAAGAAAAGAAAGAAAGAACCCCCCAAAGCAGAAGTACTGAGAACTTTCAGGGGAGATTAGACACGAGTGTTTTGTGTTTTGTGATTGGACTAATGTCATTGTCATGGGAATGAATTTGTCATAAAAACAAGTTCAGCCTTTGCTCTCTTGCCCATTTTCCTGATCCCATTTTCCTGTCCTGTTATGATGCTTCAAGGAAGACCCCAGAAAGACTCACTCATCCATGACTTCCCAGCCTCCAGAACCTTACTCCAATAAATTTCTAATCTCTGTCAGTTACCAGTTCTGCTGTATTCTGTTCTGGCAGCATGGGAGACTAAAACAAAGACCCAGCAAGATTCTAGCAGTTGGACAACCTGTCTTCCCATGAAGGGAATATCACTGCAGTTGTAACCCACAGGTAATTTATAGCACTGTGAAAAAAAAACCATTTTTATTTACAAAAGAAGAGAGTTCCACCCAGGCATGATTTCTGCAATCCCAGTCCTCTGGAGATGGAAGCAGGAAGATCAAGAGTTCAAAGGCCGGCTTTTGGTTACCGGGTGGGGGTTGAGAAGACAACATTTCCTTTAGCATTGTTCTCAGCATGACTTCTCAATACAAGATGCCCTGTTAAGGAAGATGTTAATGGCACTTCCTGCCACTTCTTACTTACAAAATAGTCAGTCAGTAGGAACTCAGATTTGTTTTCTGTAGACAGAATTGCAGTTTCTTCCACTAGAGCCTGGATATCTTTTTCAACATCAACCTTGCTGATGGCACAGTGGATCTGTGTGTGGCACTGCAACAGCAAAGAAAGCAGAGTGGGCTTGTTGAAGAACTGTGTCCTGCCAACCTTACTGCTAGAAATGGAGCAATCTCCACTACTCACTGTAGTAAGCGTTTGTCCAAAAAGAGAAATATGTTGGCTGTACTGGTTTAAGTTGTTGCATAAAAGTTGAATTCGTTCCTTCTCCAGCTCCAACATGCTCTGAAGAGAATGAAGAGGGGAGATAAAGAATATGATATGTAAAACTGGTCAGCCCTCCCACACAGTTGGTCACCCAAGACACCCTGAGATAGCCTGAGCAAACTGTCCTGATTTGCCTTGCACCATTGGTACATCCAAAGAGCAGTGCAGGGAGATTCCCAGGGCAGGGATATGACTTGCTGTGTTTCCTAATGACCCCATTTAAGAATCCATTTAAGATGGATTTAACTCATAAGCTTCCCTGTGGTCCTTTGCCCTCACAGAACATGTAGGCAGATGCTACAAGTTACCTGCTGTTTATTAAAAAAAAAAAAAAAAAAAAAAAAAAAAAAGGAGACAAAGAGAAAAAGCATAAGACATTTTAGGGGAGACTAAAATGCAGAAAGACTCTGTGTCTTAGAGATGCTTTTAGATACCAAATACTTCCAGCAAACTTTTGACACAAACAAGGCACAGCCTCCTGCCTGGTGAGATGCCCTGACAACCTCTGATACATTAAGGAAGGAGACAACCAGGTCCTAGAAGTGTCCTGTGGAGAAGGAGAACACAATTTTACCTTCTGGGATGTTGGCTGAGTAGGAAGGTCAGCTGGGTGCTTTCTCTGTCTCTCTGGGCTAGCAGATTTTCACCCCAGCATCTGGCTCTGAGTCTTCCACTGACTCCCCAGGAGGAGAAAAACCTTCTGTCTTTCTTCATGAACAATTTTACCAATGAGGACTCAGGAGCCAGATGCTCCATGATGTCTTAGGTACCCTCCAACTAACGCAGTGTCCCTCGTTTCTACATCTTGTGTTTACTGACGTTCACTCCCTATCAACTGGTTGCTAGCTCTGCCTCTTGACTTATGGTGGACTTTATTTAATCTTGTTTATAGAAAGCTCTTGGGTTAAAGCTGTGTGCTAGGGCTCAGCCAAACCACAACACTAAACAGGTTTTTCCAATTCATAATCTTGGGGTTTTATGATGTGATCAAATATTCTGCAACACACCTATAAGCCAATTGTTAGATAAGCTACCAGAAGAGAGATAGCAGGCCTTCTTGGGGAGAGTTCTTCTACAGGCAACTTCCCCGTCCAGTGCCATGGGCTCAACACATTTTTGTTTATAGCATGGAATTTCTTGTAGAAATTTTAATTGGTTGTGGCTAACTATAACAATAATAGTTAAAGAAAAAGAGGCCACGAATTTGAGATGAATTGAGGGAGCAGTAACATACAAGGGAGTAGAGGGAGAAAATTATATTGTATTTTAATTGTAAAGAAATTTAAATAGAGTATATAAATAGATGAACAAACAACAAAAAGGATACCACACTATTTTGTCATTTTTCTCCTTTTTGAAACAAGGTCTTATGTAGCCCAGGCTGGCCTCAAACTTGCTATGGATGGCATCTATATGACTATGAAATTCTGGTCCTATTGACTCTATATACTGCAGGCAGAAATTAAAGGTGGGATTATAGACATGTACTATGACCTCTTGTGTGTGTGTGTGTGGTGATGGGGATTGAATTTATGACCTTGTGTTTACTGGGCTATTCTGATGAGTGAGCTACATCTCAGCCCCAATATTCTCTAGTTTTTTTTAAATTAAAGTTATTTATTCATTTTATTTATGTATATATGTGTGTCCCTGCATGAGTTAATGTGCACCACATACCTGCAGGTGCTCCCAGAGACCAGAAAGCATTGCCCCCCCCCCCCCGGAACTAGAGTTACAGAAGGTTATGAGCCACCTGATGTGGGTACTAGGAACTGGACTCAGGTCCTCTGTAAAAGCAGCATGTGCTCTCGTAACTATTAAGCCACCTCTCCAGCCTCTATAGTCTTCTATTTTATACAGGTTTGTGGGTCTCCTCTTTCTTCGGGGACTGTTGGCCACCAGTCCACAAGGATGAGGGTTCAAGATTCAATGAGGCAGCTCCACTTTATTTGGGGTGAATGAGTGTTATATAGCACTTTGGGGAGTGGGTGGAGGTTCCTGGGGTGAGTTACATCATTGGTTGAGGGCTTAAGGTATCGGGATGCCTCATTTGCATGGAGAGGCATTCCAGAAATACCAGGTGCTTCCTGGGTGGGTTTTTATTGGGAGAAAGGAAGTTCAACCTGCAATTTTGCTAAGGCCTATGTGACATTCCTCAGGTATAGGGTGTTGGGGTTTGTGCTCCCCAGATAAGGTCAGGCAGAGAAGAGGGAGCCCTGTTGGGAAAGGCAATCCTAGTTTAGCATCAAGCTCAGGGCTTTCTGGTCATGGTGGACTGAGACCTTAGTAGAAGGGTTTCCCAATGTAAGGTTTTTTTTGTTTGTTTGAAAATTTCATACATGCACGCAGTGTGTTTTGATTAAATCCACCTCTTTTCCCTCCCTTCTAATTCCTTCCCTATTTTCTCCATCACTCTTTCCTCCCAACTTCATATGCTCTGTTTTCAATCTACAGAGTCAACTCAGTGCCACCTGTAAGTTCCTGGATGTAGGACAATCTACTGGAATATGAGTAGTCTCTCAGGAACTGCATCCCTGGAGAAAACTGACTCTCCCTTAACCAGAAGACGTCAGTTGTCAATAGCTCTTTAGTTGGGGTGGGATTTCATGAGTTCCTACCCCATCCATGCTAGAATTTTAGCTGGCTTGATCTTATGTAGGTCTTATACACACAGCCACAGCTGTTGTGAGTACACATGTGCAACAGTGCTATCTTTTCCAGCAGATGCTGTCTGAATGCACATGCTCATTCCCTCTGGCACTTGTAGTCATTCTGTTTCCTCTTCCACAATAATCCCTGAGCTTTGGGGGAAGGAGTGTGCCATAGATGTCCCATTTAGGGCTGATCATTCCACAATATCATTCTCTGAACTTTGTTCAGTTTCGAGTTTCTGTTTTAGCCATCTACTGCAAAAACAAGCTTCTCTGATGAGTGGCAAGAGATGATCTAATCTAATGGGTATAAAGATAAGAACTTCATGGCAGTTTATGGCTATGCTCACTTGACAGAATTCTTAGGGTTTCCCCCAGGGCCTATAACCTAGCCAGCTGTGGAATTTTTGGCCATGTTAATACTACCAAAAATGGTAGTTCTGTCTGGCAGAGCAGGCTTTAAATTAGACTAGGAAGCATTTGCTCACTCCCATAACATCCATGCCACTATTAGGCCATGGTCATATCAATTGCCAGGCTTAACCTTTATTGTAACTTATAGCAGTAAGATTGTTGACTGCTTTTCTTCCCTACTTCCTCTTTGTAGGACATTACAGGGTTATGAAAGATAGCTGGTAGGGAACATTCTCTGCTCTTTTTAAACAAGATTTATTTATCTTATTTTATGTGTTTGAGCATTTTGCCTGTACATATGGGCTAGTGCCACATGTGTGCATGGTGACTAAGGAGCTCTATAACCACTGAGCCAACTCTCTGGTCCCCATTCTGTAGTCCTCAAGAGACTATTTGATAATAGTAGAATCTCTAATTCTATCAGTTCTTAATGTTAACCTTTATTAGACCTGGGGCTTCAGAGTCTATTGCTTAAAGGTAAGAATATGGCCTCCACATTTTACATGGGATAGCAAAAAGTCTACAACTGGATCATGATGACTTTTAGCCAGCATGGGTGAATAAGGAAGTGAGGAGTTCACATTTGTTAGCCTTGGTAAGGTTACACTGATAGCTTCACTGGCTACTAACATTCAGAGCATGTAAGTTACTGGCCTCTTGCCACTCATTTGCTGACTTGTGGCTTTTAAGTGGGTGGAGAAGTTCAACAACTGAGGCCAGGTGAAGCCTGCACAGAGATTTCTAGGCCATGTTGGGAGAGTTCAGGCTGTACTAGGGATTCCCAGAGGGCTTTGGGATTTGGCACAGATGGCAGGTATCTAAGACAACATCTTCCATAGGCTGTTTTCATAAGGTGAGGGCTCCATGAAAACTGAAGAGTACCATGGTCACGAGGAATAAGGATGGCTGGGCATTGAGATTTTTGGTACACATGTGGGGCAGCAGAACATCACAAGTATACCACTGGCCTGGTCCACTCTGGTGACCTCCTACATCCTTGTGCTTTTATTTAATCTGTTGTACATAGCCATCAGCATTTGCAATCTGGATTTATATTTTGAAGTATGATAAGATTTGTATAACATAAGCAATATCATTTTAAAGACACAATTCACTGTTCTGAAGAACATTGTCACTGCTGTCTAACCCTCACCAGCACAATCTCCATGGCACTTTTCATCTTATAAAATGGAAAATCGAGACCCATGGAATAATAACTGCCTATCCCTCCTCTTCCTGGCCCGAACAGGTACCATTCTACTTTATCACTCTCTGAACTTGACTAATGTAGGTTTCAAGCAGGAAGAATCATCAAATGTATCTATAAAGTACATCCATGTTGTAGACATGCCTTTAAGGCTGGATGATATTCCAATGTATTATATGCTATAATTTGTTTATTGATATAAGATAATTTTAATGTTTTTTAAATGGAAGCAACCAAGGGATCAAAAGTAACAACAAACATCTGTGCCAACAAAAAGAAATTTAGACTTTATTTATTTATTTGCCTCACACCCTAACATTTTGATGGGAGACCTGCAGCTACATCGTCAAGTCCCTTGCTTAGATGTCTACACCATGTTTATAAGTCATGGGAACCAAGAGCCTCTACAATCCCCAGTATCTCCTGAGACTTTCTCTAAAAATCACAGACATTAGCCAATTGAATGTGACCAATTGTCCTTTTGCCTTCCGGATAAAGAATTAAAGAAGAATAGCTTATCAAACACATTGGTTCCTCTAAGGCAGAATTAAAATGTCTCATAACAAACATGTAAAACTAATGCAGTTCCATCACCTCAAAAAAGGAAAAAAAAAAGTCCTTAGCCTATTTTTAAAAATCTAGAAATCAGCTGTTCCAGCTTAGCAAAGCAAGCAAAGAATGTGGGAGTGGAGAACAAAAGTCAGGCTTAGAACACATTACACTCTGGGTGGCAGCTGTTTCTTTCCAACCATAAGCACAGAACCACAAACATCAATGTAAAATTAGAACAACTGGTGTCCTTCCGTACAGATGGTAGTGTTTAACACCTTTAATTACATTTCACAGACATCATTAAAATGATTTCTGCTTGCCCATGAAAAGAAGCAGAAATAAATTCCATTGGGCAAAGGGGAAAAATCCATATCTCATATAATGAGTTATTGCTTTCTAGTGTCTTGTTCTTTCTGTATGAAAATTGTTGATAGAGAGACAAGACACTTTGGAGGGCCTCCAGCTGTTTGACAGCATGGGCGAAGGAATAGTGGTCAGAGAGATACCAAGGGATGGGAGATTTACAGTCCGTCTGAGCTCAGATAATTCATGTTCTTCATTCATTCGCTTCCATTTCTGCTGCTCTGGCCTCAAGGTACTAAAAAAGGATCTTGGAGCGATTTCATTTTCAGTTGAATTGCTTTCAAACAGAAGATGTGATATATTGCCTCTGCAGCACGGATTTCAAACAACAGTATGTCTAGAAGTTACCTAGACCCTTCCTAAAATCATGCAGAAGTTCTGAGTCACCATGTTGGGGTGAATTTTAACAGGCACCCTGGTGCTTTGAGATACTTAGAACCACAAAGAAATACATTCTAAAAACCATTCATAGTTCTTCCACTCAGAGATAATTAGCCCTGACCTGGCGCATTTCAGTGTAGCATTACATGTCTTCACGAATTGGGTTTAGAAATATACAAAAGACATAGAATGCACAGAATCATGTGAGTCAGTGACCTGTGGCTATAGACCAAGTACACAGAAGCCAAGCAATTGCAAAGTGAGAACATCATTTATGGAGGGTCCCTGTAGAGCAAAGAGGAGACTACAGTGTCGCCATTCAGGTCCAGTGAGTGGGGACTGGTGCTCAGGGGACAGAAGACAGCTCAGAGGAAGTTAGGATGATGGAAGCTGTGACAACTACACTACAGAGAGAGCAGACCCCAGTGTCCAACAGCACAGAGGGGGCTGGGACTCCAGAAGGGTGACAGAAGCATACTCTTCCAATTATGCCTTTGAGTCGATTCTGCACATAACATCAATCCTAATGAAACAACGAAACAGTTGAAGTTGAAAGGAACTCTTTTGGAAGGTAAATGAATATATATCTTGTTACCATAACATGACTTTGCAAGGAAAGGAGATCATTTCCACAATGCTGAAATAAAAATAAAATAAAGGACTGAAAGAGAGAGTGGACAGAGGGAAAAGGTGTCCTTTATTTTTCTGAGACAGGGTCTTGCTAAAGATACTAGCTCACCTGGAACTTGCTGTTGAGACCAAACTGGCCTCAAACTTGGGGTAGTCATCCTGCTTCTGCCTCCTGAGTGCTGGGATTATGGGTATGGAAGAAGAGAGGTATTCTCTCTTAGCAGGGAAAAAGGGAACAGATAAAGGAGTTACAGGGCTAGTAAAATCCTGTGATGCTTGGCAGTGGGCAATACCTAATCCCATCGAAGACCAGTCTGAAGCCAGCTGTGACTAAGACCAGCTGCTGTCATCCACTGCTGTGACATAGGTTGAAAGTAAGGAAGAGATGATAAACATACACTTTTTTTTTCTTATAGCGCTTGAAGGGTACCTAGACATCTGTCACCAGAGCCATTTGTGGAAGCTTGTGGAAGTTATAGCTTCACTGGAAGTCTTGGGAGCTAAGGAAAGGTCAGAGCCCGGACTTCAAATGATATGGATAGCATTCAAATCCTTCATCATCTACATCTGGAATCTATTCAGCATAATGAAGGGCAGTGTCAGGATCCTATGTTCAGTGATTTATGATCCGGGCAGTGGTACACATAAGCTCAGTACTTGAGACGCTGATGCAGGAGGACTGCCCTGAGTTGAAGGCCATCCTAAGGCTACAGAGACCTTGCTTCAAAAACAACAACAAAAGAAAAAAAATAAAGAAGGGCTTCTGATTTTTTTGAGTTAATTTTGTATCCAGCCACCTTGCTGAAGTTGTTTATCAGCTGTAAGAGTTCTTTGGTGGAGTTTTTGGGGTCGCTTATGTATACTAACATATCATCTGCGAATAGGGATAATTTGACTTCTTCATTTCCAATTTTTATCCCTTTGATCTCCTTTAGTTGTCTTATTGCTCTAGCAAGGACTTCAAGTACTATATTGAAGAGATATGGTGAAAGTGGACATCCTTGTCTTGTCCCTGAGTTTAGAGGAAATGCTTCAAGCTTCTCTCCATTTAATTTGATGTTGGCTACTGGCTTGCTGTATATTGCCTTTATTATTTCTAGGTATGGTCCTTGTATGCCCGTTCTCTCCAGAACTTTTAGCATGAAGGGGTGTTGGATTTTGTCAAATGCTTTTTCTGCATCTAGCGAGATTATCATGTGGTTTTTTTCATTCATCTTGTTTATGTGGTGAATTACATTGATAGACTTTCGTATATTGAACCATCCCTGCAATTCCAGGGATGAAGCCTACTACCCAGTAATCAAGTTGCTAAGAGACAAGCAACATTTGCTTATCTAAATACAAGAGATGGATAGGGCATCTTCAAAAACCCCAAGAGATCTGCAGAATATGGCATTCAAAGATGTTATCTTAAATTAAGATTTTCTTTTTTTTTGGATATCGAGACATATCAGCTCCTGACAGCACCCCCTATTCTACTCCAAGTAGAAGATAAGCATCGAAGAACCTCCACTGTAAGATGGTTGAATTAGTGGCAAGCCTATCTCTTGGCATGAAAAAACCCCTTGCACCAACTGCAGACAGACTGCTGTCCAAAAAGGACAAAACTTGGTAGCAGGGAAGTCGACAGCCTAACTCTGCCAAGACAGGGTAGGTAAGTCCTTCATAATCCCTGCTCTACAACAAATGTCTGTCATAGAAACAGGACCCAAAGGCTGAAGACTGATGCAGGAATGTATGGAGAGAAAATGGGAACTGTCCAGGCAGTTATTGGTATGTCATTTCTTAGTTTTGGAAGCTGCAGGCCCTGCACTTCCTATATAAGCAGATATATTTATCCCTCTCAGGTCTCTGAGGTGGTTGAAGAATAGACAGCTAGAGTCTCATAGTTAAATTTTGAGTTGTTTAGGAATCAAGAGGGTGTTATAGATCTAAGAAGATACTCTTAAAAGTGTGTTGCAAGTTAGTATGAATGTTGAGTCAGATATAAACCTTTAAACTCATGGAGATGGTTAGATAGTAGAATGTTAAAGTCAGGGGCCAAATATGTATAAACTGGACTTTGGGAAGGTATACTGGGTCATTTAACTCTCATAAATGTGGCATATTTATATCTGTTGTTTTGTATAATATTTACTGTTATAAGAGAAGGAACCATCTGTTGGACTGAAAGGGGAAACTTCTGGGGGGGAAGAGGGTGGAAGGGCGGGATAGGAAGGGGGAATAGGGAGGGGTTTGTGACTGAGATGTAACTTGAAGAAAAAAAATAAAGTATTTAAATAAAAAAAAGAAAAAAATAACTGAATGAAAGAAGGGCTTCTTCTTGTGTTCCCATTTCTTTTTCTCTTTGATAGGAGTTCACATCTCTTCTCTAACTCTGCATCTATCCATCTCTGAAAGTGAACTCAAGTCCTTTAGTCCCTGCTTGCTTACAACCTTCCTTCTCCCAGTTCTTATTGGAGTAGGAGCTTGCTGAATTTCAAAACTATGTTGGGCAAGTAACTTTGCCTTTCTAGGCTCAATTTTATCAGCTATTGGTTGGGAATAAAATTGTTATTTTCTTCATAAGGTTGTGAAATTAAATATAATGAACATTAATATACTTATAAATACTCTAGTGCCTGATCACACTGATACTTACTTGATATAATTTCTTTAGTGCCTGATCATTTACTTGATACTTACTTGATAGGGTTCTTCTGTTGTTTTCTTTCTTTCTCCTTTTCTTTTTAATTTTTCTGGGGGGAGGTGCTTTTTGAGACAGGGGTTTCCCTTTGTAACTTTGACTATCCTGAAACTCACTTTGTAGACAGGCTGGCCTTGAACCTTGAACTCACAGAGATCTACCTGCCTCTGCCTCCTGAGTGCTGGGATTAAAGGAATGTCCCGCCACAGCCCCACACTTTTTTTTTCTTCAAATGTAGCTGTCTTACACATTTTTTTATATAAGTACTTTATTTTTTTCTTCAAGTTACATCTCAGTCACAAACCCTTCCCTATCCACCCTTCCTGTCCCACCCTTCCACCCTCTTCCCCCCCAACAGCTTCCCTTTTCAATCCAACAAATGGTTTTTTTCTCTTATAACAGTAAATTCTATACAAAACAGCAGAATTAAATATGCCACATTTATGAGTGTTAAATGGCCCAGTATACCTTCCCAATGTCCAGTTCATACATATTTGGCCCCTGACTTTAACCTTCTACCTTCTAACCATCTCCATGAGTTTAAAGTTCTATAACTAACTTAGCTTTCATACTAAGTTGCATCACTATTATAACCATCTTCTTAGATCTAGAACACCCTCTTGATTCCTAAACAACTCAAAATTTAGCTATGAGACTCAAGCTGTCTATTCTTCAACCACCTCAGAGAGCTGAGAAGGATAAATATATCTGATTATATAGGAAGTGCAGGGCCTGAAGCTTCCAATACTAAGAAATGACAAACCAGTGACTGCCTGGACAGCTCCCATTTTCTCTCCATACATTCCAGCATCAGTCTTCAGCCTTTTGGTCCTGTGTCTCTGACAGACATTTATTGTAGAGCAGGGATTATGAAGGACTTACCTACCCTGTCTTGGCAGAGCTAGGCTGTCAACTTACCTGCTTCCAAATTTTGTCCTTTTTGGACAGCATTCTGTCTACAGTTGAAGTAAGGGGTTTTTCTTGCCAAGAGATAGGCTTGGCACTAATTCAACCATCTCACACTGGAGATTCTTCGATGCTTATCTTCTACTTGGAGTAGATATATATGTATTTTAAGTTTTTAAAAATGTGTAAGACTAAAAAGTTAAAATACATAGATAAAATGAAACAAAAATATTCATGTTGTTACCAACCAGAGCTGATAATTGCTTAATATGATAATGCTGGCTGTTTGGTTGGTTTGTCAGCTTGCATCAGCTAGGGTCGTCAGAATAGAAGGAGTCTTAAATGAGAAAATGCTCCCATCAAATTAGCCTAGAGGTAAGCCTGTAGGGCATTTCCTTGATTAATGATAAAAGTGGGAAGGCCCAGGCATGGTTTCACCTTTGGAGATGTAGTCCTGCGCTGCCTAAGAAGGGTAGCAGAGCAAGCCATAGACCATAGAGAGAAAACACAGGCTGGAGCACTAGGTATATATTTATAAACACTTATCAACTCAATATAAGTTAGGTGTGAGTTGAAATTTTCCTGCATAGAAGTATAAAATAGGTTTTCTGTAATACCATTGTTTTGAGGTTAATTCATATTTAAATATAGGTTTGGTTAATTTATTGCTGGAAATTGGCCTACTTTATAAATTAGAGCACATTTTAAGAGTGTTCTATTGATGGGTATGAAGATTGAGTGCAATGTTTTCTCACCATCTAATTGTAAACTATCTAGTAATAAACATTTTTGTGCCTTGCTCTTGAAGTACAGATTAAACTTTTCTTTAGGATCTATGTCTATGAGGGAACTTCTATACTAAGGGGAAAACCACATTTTTGTTTTCTCAGCTACTGTTAACTTATTTTTATTTTCTAATATCTTTGCTAATACTAGATATTATCACTTCCTAATTCTGACACGATTATATTTTCATGTTTTTAATAGTGATTTCGACTTTCCCGTTTAACTTGTCCAGTCACACCTTTTGCCAATCTTGTCAATTTGACCTGACCCAATTTATTCTTTATTTTATTTTATTTTATGCGTATGGGTATTATGCCTACATGTATGTACATGAACCACACACATGGAGTGACTGCAGAGGCCAGAAGAGGGTGTCAGAGGTACTCACTGGACCTGGAATTACAGATAATTGTGAGCTGCCATGTTTGTGCTGGGAATTGAACGTTGGTCATCTGGAAGAACGGCCAGTGCTCTTAACCACAGAGAAATCTCTCTAGCCCCCAGAATTCATTCTTTGTGTGCCTGTGTTACTAATAATCACTTTTAAGACTTTGAGTTAGTACCTTATTTATTGTTGTATATTGCCTGCCCAACACAATGCCCACTCCACACACAATCACTGTGTGACTCAGCTAAAACTTCTTTCTGAATCTCTAACACCTAAGTCCTAATGTATATCCTAAGTCTCCACTGTGCATTAGGAATAGAAACTCTGGTAATGATGCACACAAGCTTTCACTGGCAATTATGCTCACGCAGAAACACAAACAGTGAGAGAGGAAGTGGTTTGTCTAGAGCCATACTCCCAGTGAGTATCACAGCAAGGAAAGAAATCAGGTCTCTCGAACGTAGATCCAACCTTCACTTCCCAGGTCTAACTTACCTTGTAGCAGTTTTCTAGTGTGCTTTCCCACTTCAGTCTAGTAGAATAGCCTGCCATGTTTTTTTGGTAGTAACTTTCATCTTCTTTATCCAATTTTTCAGTTGATTTTTTCAATTTGTTGAGGAGCTAAAGTAAAATATCAGTGTCACACAGACATCGATACACTTACCAGAGAGCTCTTGTCATTCTATGTATCGTGTGTAGCCCAATGACATATTTCTCACTTCAGCTTTCTATAAATAATAGTTACTACGAAAGACAAAATCTAGTTTTTTTTTTAAAGGAAACTATTAATGGACACTAATGTCCACTCAATATACCCTGAGTTTTATTTTTGAAGAAACTGAAATGTCAAACATGAAGTGATTTGTCCACATCCCTCACATCAAGGTCAAATGACTGAATTTGACAATTTACAATGCAGGTCTGGGATCTGCACCTCAAACTGAAATCCACTGGCACATCCTGTAGTCCTACTCAATAAGCCGTCAGGTTTCTCCATTCCTCCCCAGGACAAGTAGAGACTTATTGACTCATGATTTTTAAACCTATGCTATAGCGGGGTGTCAAACTGTCCATCATCTTAAAGTTAGAAGTAGAGCTTTGGAATGAGACATCATGGGTCAGAAGTCCCATTTCTTCTGTAGGGCAAGTTACATCTAACTTCATAGGCACAGGGTTGTTCTACATCTGTGATGAGGATGAAGACGTCCACATCACTGAGTTCTGGGGAGGATTCAATAAGGCATTACAGGTGAGGTACATACTGCACCGTGTTATCTGGCACCTACTACATCACTAAGCCTGAGATCCATGCTCATGTTAGCTTCAAGTTAAAGACAGACAGACACGTTTTCCTCTCATTTTGTGCTCCAGGGACCTCTCCCTCACAAAGAGTCCCAGCCATGACATTTGCCATTCTGATTGCTAAGTCTCTGGGAAGTCAAGGTATTGCAAAACTCCCTGGACCACAGTAACTGAAGTGGCTAATGGAAATGTCCAGACAAGCAATTCCATTTCTGAGAAATGAGGATCTGGAGTAATTCTCAACTTTAATATTCTTAGGCATGAACTGGAATTTGTAAAGTGGAAACTGAAGTAGGGCCCCAGGAGAGATATTCAACCATTCACTACCTCTATAGTGAGTATGTAGTGGGTCCTCAGTTGACTGTCATCCACATGGTCCTCCAACTATGCTTGAAGGACCCTCCTGATGTTAGCAGTTTAGCAGTTTCAAGGGCAGAGATAGAAGATTTTTTAAAAATTTATTTTATGAATGACTTTCTATGTTAAGGACATTTTGACTAATGGTACAATAATAGAGAAACTCCATTCAAGATGCTGAATATGAATACTATTTGCCTTATTATTCCAGTCAATGCACTTCTGTTCTGTGATGTATGACCTATAGAAGGCACATTCAGTTTTGTATTTCAGGTGTAATGAGCCACATCTCTCTGTAGAAGCATAAGCTTGTGAATTTTAACCAGATAATGAAATAATGTCCTCATATAGAAAATAACTGATGAACTCTGAGGACCTAACATGATAGCCAGAGACAATGGGGGAGCAGGAGGCAAGGTCAAGGCAGGGACGGCCATCATGTGTCACATAGCAGAGTGTAATCCATATTCTGAAGCTACTGGAAAGACTTCAAAGACTTTTCAGAAAAGAACATGCTGATGACTTGAGTTTCAGGAAAGTTACCGTGTATATGAGTGACAGTAAGAGCCAACACTAAAGGCAAAAGAGTCTACTCGTTAGTTGCAGTAATGCAGGCAAATGATAATTGTGGCCAGGGTGAATGAATGGAGGTAGGGAGACAGGTATATGTTAATAAACTTACCAAGCACTTGGTGTAAGGGTTAGAATTGGGAGGGTATGGCAGGTAACAATATCCGGATACCCAGAAAACACAGGAGAAAAGAATTGTCTTAGGTAGAAAGAGATGACTTTTAGAGGTGCCAGTAGGCAGTTTAGAGACAGATATGGCTAGAGATATAAATTTAGGCACTGTCGCTGTAGAAATGATAGTTGAAGCCTTGGAAGTATATACATGGAGAAGCTATTATTTATTGAGTGCCTGATATTGAGAATCTTTTGTTGGACACTGGTGACACAACAGTGAATTAAACAAAAGGGCCCTGGGGATAAATTCTCAGGTACAGCAATATATAAGGGTCAGGAGGAAAAATTGACATTCATAAAGGAGCCTAAGATAAAATGTTCAGAGATGTATGAGGACCCAAGAGTGGGATGCTGATAAAGTTAAAAGAAGAGACTGTCTCCAGAAGGGGAGCTAAATGATATAAATGCTTCTAAGAAGTTTGTGGGGTACCCTGAGGATTAAGCAGGGAAGAGGAGACAGAGCACAGATAAATACATCTTAGTGCCAGGAGAGAGGGTGATACAGTTGGACGGATAGGGCCATGAAATGCTGCCTCTGCTTCTCCCGGGGCAGGAAGTGTGTTGGAGTGAGTGATTGAGTGCCCCCAAATGTGTGTGTTCAATCCTGACTTCTCCGCAGCATCGCCTTAGGACACGGGAGTCTTTGGGAAGTGATCAGGGCTCAAGAGTGAGCTCTCTTGAATGAGATAAATGACCATATAAAGAGAAACCCAGAGCTCTCTCCTTGCCTTATGAGGTTATGATGAGATGTCTGCAGTCTCGGCCCTCAACAGGACCTGACCATGCTGGCTCCCGATCTCTAGGATCTCTACTACAGCCATTCTGACTGAACAGAAGTTCAGTCAGATGTATGCACTGGGTAAGTGTTTGGGAAGCTTTCTTAAACTGTGTGATATTTTTGTTTGTAGGCTAAAGTTATTTTATTTAGTTTTTTTAAATGGTTTTTAATTTTTATTTATTTATTTAGTTTTTAAGGCTATAAGGAATACATTCTTCTGTTAAAGCTGCCCAGGCTATTGTAACTTCTTATAGCAGCTCAAACAAGCTAAGATGGACCTGGGAACTCAGAAGACTGATGGGAAGAAGCATCACAGAGCAGGAGGAAGAACATCAAAAGGTGTGATCAGAGGAGGGTCGGTGAGAAACAGCACCAGTGGCCTTGGAACGCGGGCTGAACATGATCCTTTCTTACAGATACACAGATAAAACTGAGTAGTGAGTAAAGAAACATGACAGTTCTCTGGGAGTGGGTGGGAAGGACGGATATGGGAAGAAGTGGGTTTAGGCTCGCTCCTGGTAAAAACCAGGACTGTTAAGCAGGAAAACAGGAAGAACTGTAAAGCACTGCTGAAGACTTTAAAACCAAAAACCAAAAACACAGCTGCTAGTTTTAGCAGTGACTATGGGAGGGACCTGTGATGTTACCATAGGCAAGTGTCATGGTTACAGGCCCACTATAGGAAGGTGGGTGAAGGGCACTGCAGAGCTTCACCTCCCACAGAAGCTGCTAAAGAAGAAGAGGAAATGCACCCCTCAGCTGCACCAGCTTCTGTTGTTCCAATTGCTTGACACCAAGGAAGAATAGCTTCTAATGAGGTCTGGAAGAGCTGGGACATGTCCTGGTGCTGAGAATCTTCACATAGTGTGAATTAGCTTCCTCCTTGGCTGCTCATTATTGAAACTTGTTCTGATCATTTTGAACCATGAAGACTGACATGTGAATAAGAACCTTTCAAATCTTGGTAACAATGAATTTAAGTTATCCATCTAACAATTTCTCCAGAGGAAATGATAGCTTCACTTACAATGACAATTTTCTTTTTCCTTTTAAGGATTTCTAGAACTGCAGTAGTGCTGGCTGTTTTCCTTGGGGAGATTTAAACTTTGGGAAAGTATAGAATGTTTTAGTTTCCAATATGGAACACACACTAACGAGCTGGGCTAGATGAGGCATAGTGCAATATTACTTGTGTTCTTTCTTTGTTTTGTCTAAGAATACAGTTGTCAAGTTTACTCTCCTTTAACCCATGAATCAATGCTGTGGCCCACATGTGGACAGTTATGGAGTCTGAAGTGGGTGGGGGAGTCAGGGGTTCTGCAGCAGGAAGGAGCCTCACAAAGAGCTTCATTTCCAACATCATGGAACTTGTGACCCATTAGCATGTGTCTGGGCTGTGCGGTTTCTACATGTGTTATCTGGGTTTATCTAAGTTATTGACAAAGTGCTCTAATGTCTTTAAACAATTCCTGGTCAGGAATGCTTGATTGTTTTCCCTATGAAAGAAGACACATAGAACAAACAAACAAACAAACCATCTCAGTGGATATTCTGTTCTGTTCATAGATATGAATACATAGTTGATCAAAGGAAAAAGAAAAATCTGGATGATATGACAAGAACTTGGTGTTCAGTGTAATTACTTTCTGTCTTAAAAGTTCAAATTGCCAGGGTGAATGGTAGAAATGTAAATTTATATTTACTGTGATTCATTCCATATCTTCCTGAGTGTATTTGTTTGCATACTTATTTAATGATTACTACTTCCTGGTTATATGAACATACTATGGCTAGCTACCCATTTAAAATGAAATTTCGTCTTTGTCATTTTGTAAGCATTTCTACCTTTTGTTTTATAAGTGTTTATATCATATCAGTACATATTAGTATCATATTAGTACAAGCAAATTGCTACATACAATATCCCATAAACGTAAAGTATGCATATTTGAAGTGGGAGCTGAGATTTTTAAAATGTAGGATTCTCTATCAAAACCACGAGTCTAATATGCCATGTCAGTGATATATTTCAGAACTTTGATGTGGCCCACAGGTGACTTTGAAGTCTCTTTTCATGCTTGGCTAACCTACAGAGCCCTGCAGAGGGAGGGGCCAGCCAGTTCTCTGTGTCTCTTGGAGGGCAGGAGGCCTCATGTCTAAGCAGTATGCGTCTGAGCAGTATGCGTCTGGCTGCCATGATGGCTCACCTTCTGTTTCTCCTTCTGGGTCACGGATTGCTTAGAGCTTTCTGCAAGGTGGAAAAGAGCTTCATGCTTCTTGGTACTCGCCATTAATTTTTTCTTCGCCTAGAGACAGAAACACACATAAGAGGGGAGACAGAGAGAGAGAGAGAGAGAGAGAGAGAGAGAGAGAGAGATTTAGAGAAAAGCTCTTCTATTTTGGAATGAGGTCTGTTTGTGGATGATTGTGAGTTTTTACTTCTTTGTTTCCATCTTTCATCTCAACATATGTCAAAAATACCACATCAGCAAATATTTTGAAAGGGACCCACTGTGGATTTTGTCATGATATTGGGCATATACACCAGAGAGTTAGACATTTGCTAATTCACCTTGAACTCACACTCCTCTGGCCTTGGCCTCCCCAGTCCTGGAACTGCAGACGTACACCATCATGCCCAGACAAAGTTCAGACTATGAAACAAAAAAAATGTTGTGAAAAAATCCAGGACTCTGTCCTTGGGAATGAGAGGCAAAGCCTGCTGTCTTCCTTGAAATGTTTGAAGATGCTGCACACAGAAGTTTAGGGAAGAAGCTGCTCACAGTCCCTCCCCTATCTCAGGACCATGTCTGCTGACAAATGCATGAGTCGAGAGTACTTGGTCCTTCAGAATTTGCAGCTTTGTCTTTGAGGCAGATTGCACTTCACAACTTCCATGTGGAACCTCTTGAGTATTGTAATGAGGGAGGAAATGATTTCCATTCAAGGAGTCCATGTGATCTAATGACTTTGCCATTCTTCATAAAACAATAAAATCATTTTATTTAAAAAAACAACTTATCAAAAGCTGGAGAATAATAGGAGGTAATTTTTGTTCTTTGAAGCAAACAGCCACAGAACATTGTCTCTAGCTTTTGACCCACAGTACTGACTTTCCTGTGGGAATTGAGTGTTTACAGATAATTGTTTTTACAAAACAAACCTCTTTTTAAAAAAAGTTCAGAAAGATCAAGAGCAAAATTGAAAACAAGTCTTTGGATTTTTTTTGTTTTTGTTTTTGTTTTGTTGTTGTTTTCTGGACTTTGAGCTCTGTTCTCAAAGTGACTCACGAGCCTTTTTTCAGCAGTACAGCTACCACAGGTGTAGGAATTTGTCTTAAACAGTTCTCATCTTGGTCTCTGGAGTCTTTGATGTCAGCAGAAGCAAGCCTGAGGCCAGCTGCTTCTGAGGACATCACTGGCCATTTGGTAGAGGTGGCTGTTCACTTGCAAAGGTTCTTTGGGGTTATTAAGATTTGGGAGATGAAAAAGGAAGAGTAACTCTTGGAATGCAAATCTTCTTCAAGGACATTATTGGGTTGCCTTAGCAGACTCCCCAGCCTCTCGTCCTTCCTGCTCAAAGCAACTCCTACACAGGATTACGAAAGCGTAATCTTCTATACATACAGACCTCATCTGCTGTTTCTGTAGCTTAACAACCAATAAATGAATCTGATAGCTTCCCACATCAAATCACAACCTCTCTAGAAGGATTCATGTGCTATTTCCTGCATTTGTTATCTAGCCAACTAAGTTTTCAAGTAATGGAAAACTAGGATCAGACTTTAGTATAGTGTATACAGAAGGTAGACCATGTGTACTTGTAGAGTCAATACATGTATCCCCTTTTGTGGCACCACACTCCTTACAAGTGCCCTCTCAGATGCAAGGTAGGAGTCACTAACAACTTTACACAAATGAAAAACCAAAACCAGGTGCTTGTTCCTTCTCCTAAATTGTAAACTTCACAGAGAGGCAGCCAATATAATATGATGGAAAAGAGAAGGCACACCAGAGTTCAAGAAGTTCTAAGACTTCCTGGTTTGACCATTAACCAGATTCAAAACCTTGGAAATTACCTAACAGTACAAAGTCACAAGTCACCGCGATCGGTGTGATGACCGAATATACAAACATACAGCTCTTGCCACATAAGAAATGCCATGTAAATATTAGCCATAAACAGTAACCATATTTTGAGTCATCCTCTGCTTTGGATTCATATAATGATGCAACTATATAATAACTCAGGTGGGTTATTTCCTCTTGTGTAATAGCATTAGGACACATAAATATGTGTACACAAAAGCAAAACATGCCATTCTAAAAGCTGAGTTTAAGCCGGGCAGTGGTGGCGCATGCCTTTAATCCCAGCACTTGGGAGGCAGAGGCAGGCGGTTCTTTGCGAGTTCGAGGCCAGCCTGGTCTACAAATTGAGTCCAGGACAGCCAGGGCTACACAGAGAAACCCTGTCTCGAAAAACCAAAAAAAAATAAATAAATAAATAAAAAATAAAAGCTGAGTTTATGTAAATGCTGTTTGTGTATACTTGCCTTGATTTGCTGATTCCAGTTGTTAATAACAAGATTTGCTGTCTTTTCCACTTCATTATCAAGCTATGGAAGAGAAAGAAAACAATGTTGCTTTCTGGCTTAGTCACAGCTATCGATTAAATATCTGTGGATCCCCAAACTCATAGGTTGAAACCTATTTCTGCAACATCATAGCATTTAGAGGTGGGACACTGGGAAATGAATGGACCATGTAAGTGGAGCCATCATACATGGACCAGTACCTGCGATTGTTTGAATGAGAATGGCCACCATAGGTTCATATATTTGAATGTCTAGTCCCTAGTTAGTGGAATGCTTAAATAGGATTAGGTGGTGTGGCCTTGTTGGAGGAGTGTCACTCTTTTGAGGTTTCAAAAGCCCAAGCTAGGCCCAGTCTCTCTCTCTCTCTCTCTCTCTCTCTCTCTCTCTCTCTCTCTCTCT
>CAJQZJ010033126.1:6480881-6515334 GCA_907164525.1 Lophiomys imhausi | reverse complement strand
TGTGTGTGTGTGTGTGTGTGTGTGTGTGTGTGTGTGTGTGTGTGTGTATACTCAAGTGTGCCACAGTGTATGTGCAGATCAGAGGACAACTTTCAGAAATGAAGTCTCTCCTTGTACCACCTGGATTGTGGGCATGAAGCCCCAGCTGTCAGGCTTGGCAGCGAGGGTCTCCATCTGCTGAGCCACCTGACCAGCTCTAATTTTGCTTTTGTCTTTCTGTTTGTTTTGCTTGAGACACAACCTCATTATATATCTTAGGCTGGCCTTGAACTTGCAATCCCCCTGCCTCTGTCTCTTAGGTGCTGGGACTGCAGGTAAGCACCATTGCATTAAACAGGAGCCAGGCTCTTGTGTTTATATGATTAGGGAAGTCATTTCCGGAGTCATAGAATGAGGGCATGAGAGTGAACGCATGCTAGATGTGCTGCAATCACTGGTCCCTGTGGACTAGTCTGCGGAGTGAGTTCAAGCACAGCCATAACCTCCCAATCCCATCACTCTCGGGGGAGAGACTTGACCCAGTCCAGGGGAATGAAACAGCATCTGTCTGTGCCAACTAACTCATAAGAATGTAGACTAAAAATGCACCACGAGGAAAATATTCATGTATTAATAAAATATGTATGCCCACTAGAAAACAGTTCTTTGGATATACGTCTCTCAGATTAACTGCATAAGGAAACAGTTGAGCAAGCCCAAGAATCTGGCCATCTCAAGTAGGAGAGTCACTTTAAATGAACATTTATCAAAGTACCTCAGCAGTAGCATCGCGGTTGAGGAAAAATGATTTGGCTGCTGCAGGTTAGGTTTACAAAATATCTGTCACACGAATGACCGATTGTTCACCATTATTCAAAGTCAGGATCTTACTGAAGCGCATGTCCGCCCTTTGCATTTATGCTATGAAGTTTTTTTAAACTCAGAAATGTTCTTGCAATTTTACTGACCTTTCTCATCCTATAGATTTTTTCAGTCTAAATCTGGTCCATAAGGAAGTAAACTCATGAAGGGAGATCTGTCTCTTTACTGCCCAAGGGTTCCTTCCTCCTGGGCATGCTTGCCCCTTGAGAATGTGGAGGTGGAAAGCCTTCACACATTGAGAGGGAGGATGCTGGTCACTGAAAGAGACTTCAGGAGAAACACAGGTAAGAACCCAAGGCTCTGTCTTCAGAAGAAAGTGAAGCAGCAGGAGAACAGCTGGATAAGGGAAATGAACATCTGGATAAGGGAAAGCAAGAAGAGAGTGAAGCAGTGAGTGCTCAAATCCTGCCAGTTCACTGCAGAGCCTGACCTAGTGGCCACTATTTTATCCTCTGCCTTCTGTCTTCATAGCTGTCTATGTGACATTAATTTAGAACTTGTGGACACCAAATAATCAAGGCCAGATGAATGCCATCTGGGTCATATGCATGCTTAATCAGTATATAGACGCTTACTGCTTTTCATGGAGAGGAGGCTTTTTATTTAAGAGAGAAGTGGATTTATAGAACAGCTAAGTGGTCTTATTTAAAAATAATGTCCTTTGAGACTAATAAAATGTTTTCTTATAGAAGAAACACTGTCTTAGATGCCCCACTCTTTTCTTTTTTTTGGGGGGAATTCAAGACAGTTTGGCTATTAGAATGGAAGCATCTCTCACTTAAATTTTTCTTTCTTTCTTTTTTTTTTCAGTTCCATTTGACAAACTTGCATTTTTCTTTATAAAAAGCCTGTTTGCGCTTTCCCAGTCATTCATTGTTCCAATAAAGCTAATGCTCCTTTAGTCTGAACTTGCTAGTGAAGAATGCTCTTAACTCATGATATCTTTTTCGTATGGCACATTATATACATTGTGTGTGTGCACATGCATGTGTGTGTGTGTGTGTGTGTGTGTGTGTGTGTGTGTGTATAGTATTCTGAGAATTGAATCATGGTCTCACACATGTTGCAAAAGCATCCCATCACAGAGCTACATGGCCAGCCTTAGGATATTTTAAAGTTGAAACTGTTTCTTTTTAGAACATAGCAACCTGACTTTAAAGGTGGCTTTAGGGGATTTATTAGAGAGATGTCTACAGTAGAGCGAAGGCCCAAATGTCCCCTTACAAGCCAACTCTTTTCTCAAGTTCTTTCATTTTAAGCAACGTTTTTCTTTCTTTATTGCCTGAGGAGCTAAATAAGCTCAATTTAGCACAGTGAAGAGCTTTATTTATGGCCACACTGAGAATTAAGAGGAGACATTGAAAATGGCAGCTTCTCATCATGAATCCATCTGTCCATACATCAGAAATTGATCAGAATGATCCAAAACCAGGCCCTAGGAAGCTGTCATTATACAATGGGTATGACATGGCTCCTGTCCTTGTAGTGGAGGGGAAAATCCAGGAACTAATATTGAGGTCAGTGTTAAAAGCACAGCAATGGGTATATACATTGGACGAAAGAGTGGGTTCCTGGAAGTGTGATAAATTCACTTTGAGAATAAGAGGCTTGACTGAGCCTTCCTAAGCAGAAGTCCCTTGTGTGGTGTCTTGATTTTTACGGCACAAGTTGGCAAGTGTGCAACAGGGGAGGATCATTCTTCAACCCAGTCTCTCAAGCACCAAAGTACAGCGTTGTGTTCTGAAATGCAGCAAGGCTTCATTCAGATCATTGCTCCAGTGGTGCTGCTCGCTGCAACTACAGAAGAAAAATTACTTGTTGCAAATGTGCAGTTTGTACCTTTGCTGAAGAATGGATGTGATCTGCTTGCAGAAATTCTCTCCATTTTGAGCAAACTCCTTCAGGCTCTTGTATACTTTATTGTACTGGAAAAAAATAACAGGAAATTTATGAGCATCTCCACAGCTAGAACACCCATAATCCAGAATGCTGCTGTAGCGATGACCGCCACTGTAAAGGACTATATGACTGATGAATGCACATATTTTTGGATGACTAAACTAAATATTAAATCTCCTCTGACTGGATATGAAAAAAATCCAGGGAAAATTTTCAAAATGAAGCTGGCCTGTCCTTTTCTGTCTATCTTGGTTACTGTTCTATTGCTGTGAAGAAAGACCATGACCAAGATAACAGATGGGAGAAATCACTTTTTATTAATGGTTTTACAGAGTGAGGCATGGTGGGAAGAATGGCAGGAGGCAGGCAAACATGGCACTGGAGGAGTAGCTGAGAGATCACATCTCATTCACAAGTGTAGAGAGCTGCGACGACGTGCTGCGCCCTAAAGATGGCGCCGGTTTCCGCCTTCCACCAGCCCAATGGTGAGCGCTCTCTGTGGTAAACAAGTCCATATTTGGCTAAGACCGCTGATCTGGCTTGCTTCTGCATATGTGGGCCTGTGAGATAGCACCACATGGCTTTACTTGATTGGCTGTTCATATAGTATTTAGCCTGTGGGTTGGTTCTGCCCGGGCATTCAGAAGACTGTTTTCAAGGGACCTGAATAAACTGCTTGAGAAGAGATTTGCGAGTTGCGTCGTCCTTGCTGGTCGAGTGGGACGCGACAAGTGGTGGCCCGTACGGGGAACCAGAAAAGATTCAGAACTCCTGCAGTCAGGGGCAGTGCACTGGTAAGTTCCCGGGGTAAATTGGGACAATAAAGTTTCGCGGAAATAGCGAACAAAAGGTAAAGTTTCGCGGAAATAGCGAACAAAAGGTAAAGTTTCACGGAAATTGCGAACAAAAGGTAAAGTTTCGCGGGAAACTGCGAACCGAAAGTAAATTTTTAATCATGGGATTGTCTCAGTCACATCCAATTTTTCTGGCTCTTCAGGAGCTACTTTTAGCTAGGAATTTGAAACTTAAGAAGTCTACCCTAGAGAGATTTTTGAATGAATGTGATTCCGTGGCTCCGTGGTTTGCGGTGTCCGGGAATCTTACGGTATCCTGCTGGGACAAATTAGGCAGGGACTTGGATTTTGCTTGGGAGCAAGGTACTCTGAAGCATGGAGTAAGACCGATTTGGAAGATGGTGAGGAGTTGTTTAGAAGATCAGAGATGCTGTAACGCAATCAAGGAGGGAGAATCAGCCTTGCAACTGCTGCAAGGGGAAAGATCTGAGCAGGCAGACAGTGAAAAGGGAAGTAACAAAGGCGAAAGATCTGAGCAGGCAGACAGTGAAAAGGGAAGCAAAAAGAAGGTCCCTCTCTATCCCGATCTTAGAGATTTTAGGGATTTTGAGGATTCAGAGGGCATGGATTCTGAAGGGGAGCTACACGCTCTAATAGAACAGTTAGAGAGGACTGCTATTAGAAAAAGGGAAAAGAAAAAGGTAAAAGAGAAAGACACGTTGGCGGCGGTCGGTGTAAGTAAAGCCGTTGCCGCGGAGCCTTCAACTCCCCCTCCATACCCAGAAGCCATTCAGATAGATCAGCCTGTTCAGTCCATGAAAGTAGGGAGATCTTTATGCCCGGGGATGTGGACACAAGTAAGAACAGAATTACAGTTTGCTTATCCGGTATACCAAGACCCACAAGGGAATAGGTACGAGGAACCGCTTGATTTTAAAGTAGTTAAATCCCTTGCAGAGTCGGTTCATACCTATGGCATTACCGCTTCTTTTACATTGGCTCAAGTGGAAGCATTAAGCAGACATTGTATGACTCCGAGTGATTGGAGTGGCCTGGCCCACGCCTGCTTAAGTCCAGGGCAATACTTAGACTGGAAAGCTTTCTTGATTGAGTATGCCACTGAGCAAGCAGCCATTAATCAGAGAGATGGAAATCCAGCCTGGGATAGAGATATGCTGCTTGGGCAGGGGAGATTTGCCAACCAGCAGACAGGATATCCCAATCAGGTTTATGAACAAATAAACCAGACAGCTATCAAGGCTTGGAAATCCCTTCCTAACAAAGGGGAGGTGAGTGGGAACTTAACTAAGATTCTACAGGGACCCATGGAGCCCTTTTAAGACTTTGTGGCACGCTTGGTGGAAGCGACAGGGAAGATTTTTGGTGACCCGGATGCTGCTATGCCACTAATAAAACAGTTGGTTTATGAGCAATGTACCAAAGAGTGTAGAGCCGCTATCACCCCTTACAAGAACAAAGGGCTAGAAGCCTGGATGAAAGTGTGTAGAGAACTTGGAGGGCCATTAACTAATGCTGGTCTTGCTGCCACGGTAGTACAGTTGACCAGAAAAGGTGGAGGAAGTCCAGGAGTTTGTTTTAAGTGTGGCAAGATGGGACACTTTAAAAGACAGTGCCCCGGGGGAAGGAGTACAGAAAGTACAGGAAGTGTACAACGCCCCAGGCGGCCGGGGTTATGCCCAAAATGTAAAAAAGGGAACCATTGGGCTAATGAATGCCGTTCAGTGACAGACATCCATAGCCAGCCGTTGACTCAAGGTTATGGTGGCGCTCGTCCAAAAAATGGACAGCGGGGCCCACAACCCAAGGGCCCACAAATATACGGGGCAGTAGAGAATCAGGACAAAGAACAGAATCAAGAGAGATGGCCAACCCTCCGCCATCTGACAGACCGCGGAGAGCCACTGCAGGCTCAGCAGGATTGGACCTCTGCTCCAGCACCAGACTCGTATTAATGCCCCAAATGGGGGTCCAGTTAATTGAAACAGATTTTAAAGGACCCCTTGAACCTGGTACAGTTGGTTTGCTGTTAGGGAGGTCATCATCAGCCTTGAGAGGACTTATTGTCCATCCTGGGGTTATAGATCCAGATTATACAGGAGTGGTTAAGATCATGGTAGCCTCCCCCCATGGTATAACAGCTATCTCTCCTGGAGATAGAATTGCTCAGTTGATCATGTTGCCGAGCTTACATGATCGCTATGCGGCAAAGGATCGAGAGAGAGGAAATGATGGTTTTGGGTCCACGGGCACAGATCTGACTTTTCTCTCCTTGGATTTGGACCAACGCCCCGTCTTGGAGTTAAAAGTTGATGGTAAAAAGATCCTGGGCCTTTTGGATACTGGGGCTGATAGGAGTATCATAGCAAAGAAAGACTGGCCTTCAGGTTGGCCCGTACAAGCCTCTTCTCAAACACTTCAAGGCCTGGGTTATGCTAAGACTCCAGATATGAGTGCAAGATTATTAAAGTGGCAGGACCAAAAAACCACTCAGGAGAAATGCAGCCATAAGTACTTGAGCTCCCTATCTCCCTTTGGGGAAGAGACCTTTTAAAGGATATGGGATTTAAATTGAGTAATGATTATTCTGATTCAGCCCAACGTATGATGCAAGATATGGGATATTCTCCAGGCTTTGGAATAGGAAAATATTTGCAGGGGTGGAAGAGTCCCATATCTATGAAGCAAAGACAAAAGAGACAGGGCGTGGGTTTTTCCTAGGGGCCACTGAGGAGGGCATTCCCATAACTTGGAAGACGGAGGACCCAGTATGGGTTCCTCAGTGGCCACTTTCCTCTGTAAAATTGAATGCAGCCAAAGAGTTGGTGGATGAACAGATGTCTTTAAAGCATATAAAACCATCTGTATCTCCCTGGAATACACCCATCTTTGTCATTAAAAAGAAATCTGGAAAATGGAGATTGTTGCATGACCTGTGTGCCATAAATCAACAAATGCAGATCATGGGCCCAGTGCAATGCGGCTTGCCGCTTTTATCATCTTTGCCAGCCTCATGGCCCATAATAGTTATAGATATAAGGGATTGTTTTTTCTCCATCCCTTTGCCAAAGATAGTGAGCGATTTGCATTTACTGTTCCATCCTGTAACCATGAAGAACCTGATTAGCGGTTTGAATGGGTAGTATTACCTCAGGGCATGGCGAACAGCCCCACTATGTGCCAACTGTATGTGGGGGAAGCCATTGCTCCCTTGAGGAAGAATTTTCCAGATTTGAGATGTGTTCATTATATGGATGATATCTTACTGGCAGCTAAGAGTGAACAAATGTTAGATCAGGCCTATGAAGAATTAGTTCAATTATTAAAAAAGAAAAGGGTGTTTATAGCTCCTGATAAGGTTCAAAAGGAAAATGTGGTTAATTATTTAGGAGCAAAGGTTGGACCTGAAAAGATAATACCTCAAAAGATTGAGATAAGAAAAGATAATTTAAAGACTCTAAATGATTTTCAAAGGTTGTTAGGAGATATCAATTGGGTAAGAGGCTATTTAAAGCTACCAAATTATGAAATAAGACCCCTATATGATATTTTGAAAGGTGATTCAGCACTTAATTCTCCTAGGCAATTAACAGTAGAAGCAAGAAAAGCTTTATGTAAAGTGGAAGAAAGGTTGCAGAGTGCCTTCCTAAAGAGATGGCAGGAAGGACAGCCCATTGCATTGTGCATATTTGCCACCTATGGTCAACCTACAGGATTGTTATGGCAGGACGGACCATTATTATGGACCTATTCAAAGATTTCTCCAAAAAAATCCATAGAATATTATCCCACTGCAGTTGCTGCTTTAGCCTTAAATGGTATCCAACAATGTTTGCAGTCTTTTGGAGTTGCTCCTGCCAGTATAATAGTGCCCTATTCCAGTCATCAAATTAAGATTTTGTGTGGCACTGTAGATGATTGGGCAATATTGCAATGTAGCTTTGAAGGAGTGATTGATAACCATTATCCTAAGCATCCATTGCTATCATTTTTTAAGGAGCACCCAGTGATATTCCCTAAGGTTACTTCAGCAGTACCACTTCAAGGGTCACCAAATGTGTTTACTGATGGCTCAAAGACAGGCTGCGGAGCCTATTTGATAGAAAGACAAGAGCCCGTGCTATGCCAATTTCAACCGGGCTCCCCCCAAATAGTAGAGTTGAAAATAGTAATTGAGGTGTTTAAAAGATGTCAATTTGCATTCAGTTTGATCTCAGATTCAGTCTATGTGGTCCACGCAGTGAAAGTATTAGAATTAGCAGGTCCTATTAAGAATAGTAGTACTGTATGTGCATTATTACAAGAGTTACAAGTTTTAATCTGGCAAAGAAAAAGGTGTTTTTATATTCAACATATTAGAGCACATACAGGATTACCTGGACCATTAAGTGAGGGTAATGATAAAGTTGATCAATGGACTAGGATGGAATGCATTTTTTGGAACTCATTCCTGGACCAAGCCAGACAGTTTCACCAATTATTTCATGTAAATGCAAAAACTCTACAGCATAAATTCCATTTATCTAGACCAGATGCTAGGCAAGTGGTTTTGGACTGTCCTCAGTGTGTGATTCATCATCATCCTCCCAGTGTGGGAGTGAACCCTAGAGGGTTGATGCCACTCAAAATCTGGCAAATGGACGTTACCCACATTTCAGAGTTTGGAACCTTAAAATATATTCATGTATCTGTGGATACCTGCTCAGGTATCATACATGCTACACCTATGAGTGGAGAAAAGGCTCACAATGTCATAGGACATTGCTTAGAAGCCTGGGCTGCATGGGGAGAACCACAGCAGCTAAAAACGGACAATGGACCAGCCTATACGGCTCAGTCCTTTGTCTCCTTCTGCAACCAGATGGAGGTACAGCTTAATCACAGATTACCATATAATCCTCAAGGACAAGGAATTGTGGAGCGTGCTCATCGCACCTTGAAAGAATGTTTGCAAAAACAGAAAGGGGGAATAGGCCAAGGCCGTACCCCCAAGGAGAGAATGTCTTTAGCCTTATTTACTTTAAATTTTTTCAATTTGGATGCTCAAGGCCACTCAGCAGCGGACAGACATCAGGATTTCCATGGTCCACCTAAAGGCATGGTGAACTGGAAGGATATTTTGACAGGCTCTTGGCGAGGGCCTGACCCCGTGCTAACATGGGCGAGAGGGTCTGTTTGTGTTTTTCCTCAGGATCAACAAGATCCAGTGTGGGTGCCTGAATGCCTTGTGAGGAAGATTCGTCATGAAGACCTTCCTAAGGATCCTGGTGATAGTAGCAGTGAGTATGTCAGGAATGACCGAGCCAACATGGGGGATCCTGTTGATATTCCCAAAGCCGATGCTGGTCAGACATGATGCAACTGTGTTTCCATGCTTATTTAGCAGTAATAGAAGCTTAGGTTTACCCTACCTTCCCTTTGATGATCAGAAAAGCCCTATAGAGGGTAATAGAAATGTCAGCTTGAAGGGTAGTCTGTGCTTTTTAATGAGCTTCAATAGGTCAGATGATACAGAATGCATTAAATTGTCTCAGCAGTCAGCAGATTTTTTTACCACAACTGAGATTTGGGGGTAGGGGTAGTGGTTTGTTTTCGGGCAAAGGTTCTCGCCTTGAAGGATGGTGGCCCACACGAGTCTCTTACCGGGAACCCCCCCAGACAGCCACGCTGGGCACCTTTTTGTAGAGGACCCACAGGAGAGGAAGGACCTTTTCCCTGGACTGGATATCAGGAGCGCAGAGCAGTTTGGGTTCAACAAGATTATTTTTCCTTTAGCCCCATGATTAGTAATATAGTGAATAAGTCTTGTACAGGAATGCTTGATATATCTACTAGGGATCCTCAGTAGACTGCCACCAATCCTTTTGATTTGTGGCTTTTGTGTGAGGTAAATGGAAGTTTCATGGACTTGGGACCTGTCATTATGCTTGGGGGAGGAATTTATCAAAGAGGTAATTTTTCCCTAGGGTCCGCTACCAAATTGGATCTTTCTAGTGGTAGTGGCTCTGGTACTTGGAATTCTTCGTTTCATTCTTACCGCAATAAGACCTTTTCAGCTTCGCCAGTATGTCTCTGGCCTCCTTTTCTGTGGATTGTAAGTAATGGGAGTGCATCCTTGGGTGAAGAAAAGTTAGTATGCACTCCGGACACATGCTTTTATGCCCTGTGCTGGAATGCCACAGCCTTTCCTGTGGCTGTGGTGACTAGAATGCCTCGATATGTACCAGTTCCTGTAGAGGCCCCTAATACCATGATGCTATTCAGGCTTAAAAGAGATTTTGGCATCACTGCAGCTATTGTTACTGCCATCACTATTGCTGCTGTGGGGTCTACTGCCTCAGCTATTTCCTTGTCTAGTTCTATACAGACTGCCAATGCCCTGAATGACATCTCAGCCAATGTAGCTCAGGCATTGGATACTCAGACCTCTATGAATTCTCATCTCAAAGGAGGCCTCATGAGAGTTAATCAACGCATAGATTTAATACAAGAACAGATTGGTTCTCTTTGGCAACTGGCACAATTGGGGTGTGAGTGGAAAATGCAAGGTTTGTATGTTACTTCCGTGCAGTATCAAAATTTTACAAAGGCTGCTAATCTGTCTAGACAATTGTCAAAGTTCCTCTTACAGGATTGGTCGGCTGAATTTGAAAATTTGATGAGAGAGCTGAGAGCGACAATCGTCCACATCAACTCCACTCGGGTGGATCTAAGTCTGGCTACTGGTTTGACTTCCTGGATACAGACGGCTATGGATCATCTTAAGGAGTGGGCGGGCGTAGGCTCTTTGGCGATACTGATGATACTAGCCTCTCTGGTTTGCCTATGGTGTATCTACAAGATGAGAGCCACACAGAAGCATAATGCAGCCATGATTATACAGGCCCTTGTCGCCATTGAGGCGGGCCAGTCCCCTCAGGCATGGCTCACTGCCATGAAGCCTTAAATCTTCACTGAGCATAGTCCCTGCCCACTGAGGTATTCGTTCCACGGATATTAGGGTCTGGCAAGTTGGAGTAGACGGGTAAGTCTTGGCCACCTAAGACAGGGCAGCCCCGAGTGGGGAGGCTGACCCAGAGACGGGTAAGAGTTTGAGCACCGCCCTCCTACAGGCTCAGGCCCACCGTGAGATCCCCAGATATGGGGATTACGAAGCCTTTCCAGGGACTTCTACCAACTTTAGAAAAAATAAAAAAGGAGGAACTGTAGAGAGCTGCGACGTGCTGCGCCCTAAAGATGGCACCGGTTTCCGCCTTCCACCAGCCCGATGGTGAGCGCTCTCTGTGGTAAACAAGTCCATATTTGGCTAAGACCGCTGATCTGGCTTGCTTCCGCATACGTGGGCCTGTGAGATAGCACCACGTGGCTTTACTTGATTGGCTGTTCATATAGTATTTAGCCTGTGGGTTGGGTCTGCCTGGGCATTCGGAAGACTGTTTTCAAGGGACCTGAATAAACTGCTTGAGAAGAGCTTTTGCGAGTTGCGTCGTCCTTGCTGGTCGAGGGGGACGCGACACACAAGCAGAAAGGAGAGAGAGAGAGAGAGAGAGACAGAGACAGAGACAGACAGAGACAGAGAGAGACAGAGACAGAGAGAGACAGAGAGAGACAGAGAGAGAAAGAGGGACTGGGCCTGATGTGGGATTTTGAAACCTACCCCAGTGACACGCATTCTCCAACAGGGCCAGATCTCTTACTCTTTCTGATATATTAAATACTCCACCAACTTGGAATCAAGCATTCAAATATATGAGCCTAATAGGCCATTCTCATTCCAACCACCACACTGTTTTAGATCAAATGCAAATAATCCAACAGCAGCAGCACTTGGAATTTGGTTCTCTGGCCCAGGAAGGCCAAAAGCATACTCTACACGATTCCACAGTACCAGTTTTATTATTTTTTTTAAATCCCACCTTCCTACAAACATGACAGACACACAGATGCCAAAAAAAATCTGAAATTGAAACCACTTAAAAATCCAAAACTCTTTGAGTTCTGATTTAATGCCACAAACAGAAATTTTCACACTTGATTCTAAATGATGAGTCTCAGTCAAAACACAGGCAAGATAAAAATATCATATGAGATCATCTTAGGGCTTTGTGTTTAGCGTTATAGGGAATATAAATGAATGTCATGCTTAAACTTGAGTCCCACCCAAGATGTTGTATTATACATTCACAAAACTCCAACATCTGAAGAAGAGGAAGAAGAAGAAAAAGAAGAAGAAGAAGAAGAAGAAGAAGAAGAAGAAGAAGAAAATAAAAGGAAAAAAACTCCCAAATTTGGACCATTTCTTGTCTTATGCATTTTGGGTAAGAAATATTTACCCTGTAGTACCAAGCAGCTACACTGAAAATTCTGGAACATACAAAGAGTGGCAAGGCTGAAGAAAGGTTTGCAGGCAAGGTGTTGGCACTGGTGCCTCGTTGCATGTTCCTGTGCTGGCAGGCCCTAACCAGGCCCTAACCAGGCCTTAACCAGGCCCTAACCAGGCATCTGCATGTCTGCACATGGGGGTAAGGGTGGGGTTAGAGGCCAGGGTTCAGGCAGCCTAGAGAAGCTACTGCCAGCATTGCTGTGGCCCACGAATGCCCATGTGAATGTGGCCCCAGTGTAGCCAGATTCTCCAATTTGTCACAAAAAAAGGCACCTGAAATATGGGTTGAAAAAAAATGTAGCCATCAATTCACAAATTAAAAACCCTCCACAATGTGAGTAAAACCAGTGGTGGGCTCTCAGTTTATAGCTTTTGCAGCGTCTCTGAAAAGAGTTAAAAGAACCTAGCTTCTGGGTTTTATTTTTGGCAAAACTAACTCTCATCTGCTGGACATGAGACCATGTCCTCCTCCCTTCCTCCCCTTCCATGCATGTTGGTGAAGTTTTGGTGTGTGGAACAGTGTGAGAAACCCTGTGGGAAAGAACTGTGTCCTTGTTTATTCCTGGGACCTAACTTCACTAATTCACTAAGTTCTTTCATGAGCCTTTGGTTTTGATGTTGTTGTGTTTTGTTTTTGTTTTCTGTAGCAGTAGAGCATCCCACAAGACAGCTCAGTGCCAGGATACACTACATAGTTTTCAGCAGTACATATATCCTGGAATGAAGCTGGCCTTAGCCTTCTTCACTTGTAAGTGTGTAGTTGTGACTGAAGGCTATCATAGGTGTGTGTCAGAGATAAATGGATCATTTCAGTGAATGTCCCCTCTTTCTCTTTATTTTTTTTGCCACATGGATTTAGGGACGATAGGCATTGCTATGACATGGTCTTGACACTGGACACTATGAACTGAGATCATAGGATCCAAAAGAGATGAAGAATTGAGGGGCCTAGTTGTGTGGAGGTCAACATAAAAGCCTTCAACTGGGGCTGGAGAGATGGCTCAGCGGTTAAGAGCACTGGCTGCTCTTCCAGAGGTCATGAGTTCAATTCCCAGCAACCACATGGTGGCTCACAACCATCCATAATGAAATCTGGTGCCCTCTTCTGGCCTGCAGATATACCTGCAGACAGAACACTGTATACATAATAAATAAATCTTTAAAAAAAAAAAAGCCTTCAACTGTCTACTGTGTGAGTTACTACATGTGTGAAAGAAATACAATGGCATTTCAAGTTTGATTTATTACTATTATCATCATTATTATTGTGTATGTGTGTGCTATATGTTTTTTTTTTTTGAGTCCAGACATGCATGTGGTGTTCAGAAGACAACATTTGGGAACTCAGGGTCTCAGGTTTGCACAAGTGTGGTAAGCACCTTTGCCTTCTGACACATCTGGCTGGTGGTCCCACAACAGTTTTATTTAAAGACATTTTTATTTAGGGTTTATAATTTGTAGCTTTTACATGTTTCTAAATCAGATCCAGTCTTAAATTTTTGTAAATTATGGAACATTTTATGTTTCACACACAAGAAATATCATAGTCATATAGGAAATAATGACACATACTACATTTTCTAGGTTTCAGAGACATGAAAATTTTAATCTACTCTTTCTGAGCAATTACTTTTTAAATTTTCATATTTATTTGCCTATTTTTAGATGTTTATTTTTCCGTGTGAGCATTTATCTAATTATAAGGCTTTGGAGTGTTTTTTTTTAAATCCCTAATTTTTATTAACAGAATCCTAATCAAAACTGCATTATATATGTGTGTGTATGTGTGTATGAATTAGAGAAAATTGGCTTTTTAAAATGGCATTTAGATTTCCCATCTAAGAACACAGTGAGGTATTTTCATTTGCTTAAATCTTAAATCATGTCAATGAAACTGTGTAAAGTTTTCTATAGGAACTGCAGCTCTCTTATTTGGTTTATTTAGAAATATCTCCTGGTACCAAACTCTGTGTGTGTTTTAAATCATTTCATCTACTTAGAGCAAAGAAGAAGCAAAAGCTCAGCAAAGAAACTGAGGTTCTTGGGCAAGCTAGATCTGGTGCCAACTTACAGAGAGAGGTTTTCTGCTATCAAGCAAATAAAAGGCTGGGGCTGGAGGTAAGAAGATATAGCAGGGTGCAGGATTAGATCTGGAGGGACCTGAACTTCCAGAGTGAGAATGAGGAGAAGAGCTCCCTCCCACCAGGAGAACTGGGAGTAGAAGGAAAGATTGCCACGATGAACTGCCCTAAGGAAAGATCCCATCAGACTACCATCACTTGAGAACAGCCTTTGCACAGCAGCCTTGTGGGGAAGTAGGGGACTAAGGAGAGTAGGACAAGGACAGAGACATAGAAAGAATGTCTTCCCCATGACTTAATCTGAATAAGTAAATCACTGAAATTTTTTCTGTATGCCGGGCTGTTGGGGTTACTGCATTTTCCAATTTACTAAGCCTTCAAAACTCTATAAGACATCTTTTATATTGTCTCCATGTGACACGTTTTGTAAGGCTAGATATTCTGAGGGTTTAAGAACTCAGTTGTGTTCAGTTACAGCTGTGGCAAAGCAATTATCGGTTATCAGTTACCTACTCCTTTAAAAACATTTTTCTTAGATTTATTTATTGTATTATTTAAGTGTATGAGTGTTTTGTCTGCAAGTATGTCTATGGATCATGTGCATGCCTGATGACTTCGAGGTAGAACAGGGTGTTGGATCTACTGGAACTGGAGTTACAGGCAGTTGTGAGTCACCACGAAGGTGATTGGGATCTAACCCAGGTCCTCTGGAGAGCAGCCAGTGCTCTTAATCTCTGAATCACCTCTCCAGTCCCCAATTTATCTTTTAAGGGAAGGGGCTTCTCAAGTGAAGCACAGTTTGTGGCTTCTTTGACCTCTGAATTGTCAGCTACAGGATTTGGAAGGTGAATCTTTGTCATTTAACAAATAAATATATCCTATTTTTCATAGAAAGTATTTCTATTGGAGCAAGGTATTAAATGTACAAAGTTGTCCCAGGCAGAGAAATGACCAGTGGTTCTTCCCACTCTGGTCAGGTCATAGGTTGGAGGGATCCATGCCTCAGGTAGACCATTTCCTGAGTTCCATTGTATCCAGGCAACATATCATATTGTTCTTAATTTAATGATCAGATAAAGAAGGATATTCTGTTTTTAATGATGTGGGATTGACTCTTTATCTTTGACCTTACATTCATTGTTCTGGCACCTCCCCAACATCCTTGATCCAGATGGAGATAAAGGTGACATCCATAAATGAAAGAGACACTAAGGCTACTTCTATTTACTCAGCTCAATTCCATATTTAGAATCAATAGTCCTGGACCTTTTATCCTTTACCATATACTTAAACTCAACTTTTTTAAAGTAGACTTACCTGAATGTTAAAGCAGATCCTGTGACTATCTTGTCGTGTGTGTGTGTGTGTGTGTGTGTGTGTGTGTGTGTGTGTGTGTGTATGCACATGTGCATGTGGTCAGAAAACCTTCGACTGCATCTGCTCTGAGGGAGTGAAATCTCTTCATCTTGGTTTTGGCTCCTCTGCTCTTATATCACTTCCCCTGCCCAGCCACTCCCCTGCCTCAGAGGGGACTTTGAAGAGTTTCTAGGGGGCACAGTATGGAAAGCAGCGAATTTCAATCCCTTACTTAGAATTATGGCTTAAACAGCTAAATATGACCTCATTAGATTATGGACATATTTGCAATTAGAACTGTCAGGTAATTAAATTAACTAGGCAATCCATTAGAATCAAATGTCTTCATATGTCTAATCAATATAATCAAGCTGAACTGACCAGAGAGCTGATACCCTGTTCCAAGTGGTACAGATGGTTTCCTAATATCAAAAAGCAAAAAAGAAGGATTCATTTTGGTAAGAGTCATGTGGGAAGTAAATGTGGGATGTCTTTTCCTATTCATTGAGCTTTCAAATATCCCACTGTACAACATGTGCATCTTTGGAAAAAAACCTCATGCTGATTTTATATCTCCACATGAATTTATTTGAACAAGGTCTTTCTCCCGTGGACCATTAATTATTAAGATAACATATCATGGGGTTTTTAAAAATTCCCTTTATGAATAATTAAAATTGATAGTCAGAATATTTAGAGCATTTCTCAGACCTTAAAAATATTCCTTCAGATTTACAACTGTCCTACACAGACCTGTCCTGCTCAACACTAGGAAGATGTTTCTGATGTACACTTGTAAGCAAATTCTGTTGTCTAAATATTGTTATTACAAGACAAGCGAGCAAACCACCTACCAAACAACAAAAAAGCAAAGCTTAGTAATTGAGGCAGTCAGCAAGTGTTTAGACAGACAAACTGTAACATTAAAGACCATTACTGCTGAAGTTGGCCCACTTACTCTTTCTGATTCTACACAGTTTGAATGCTTAAAAAGATAGAGTCTAATTATCTAATTGTTCTATAAAAAACATTATTGTTCTAGAAGATCACATGAACTTTTCAAAAAGCATATAACAGTGACTGTCACAGCGGTCCAGAAGCCATGGTACCTGACTTGGATGTAGCTGAATAAGCTTTCCATGCCCGACTGTGCTACTGATTTCATGTGAATTCTTATCACTGGGGGTGATATTTCCAAGCACTACCCCTCAAATTAAGGTGTTACCTACTTTTATTAGAGATCTGTGTAGTATTTGAAGCTTTGGGGATAGGACTGCTTAAATTATAAGAGTCAGTACTAAGGAAACAACAGTAATCTGTCATCTTATTTTACAACTGATACAACAGAGGCTTACGAAATCTAGGATGCACACCAAAAGGATCAGGTACATAGATTTTGTTACCTATTAATTGGACAATTTGCCTGGGGCATGCTACCACATAGGCCTCCAGTGCAAGAGGAAACTTTTAGCCCTCATATGACTGTTGAACTGAGAGGGGCTGATAAGTAGGGACACTCCACATCGGAGGAGTGGGATGGATGGGAGAGGGAGGAGAGGGTGGGAGGGTGGAACCGGGAGGGGTGGAAAGAGGGCACTATGATGGAGATGTAACTTGAAGTAATAAATAAACATTAAAAAAATAAAGACCACACTATGCAAGTCAGTGTATATAGCGTTCCCTAAGATGTTCTTTGGGGGAAGAGGTAGCTTCACCTATCTTCTTAGGACACAGACCCTTGAAATAAACTTGGCTTTATTCTATCCCCCCCCAAAAAAAGAAATGTAGGACGCATCTTATACATCTCACTGATACACACTGAGGACTCTAGGCACTACATCCATGCCAGATTTCTATTGCCCTCTCCTGTCTCTCAGTGCAGCAAAGGCTCTCAGAAGTCATGGACCACAGAAATGGTGCCTTTGGCATTGTCCCAGTACCAGTCACAGCTGGTGACCCAGGCCTACCCAGCAAGTTTAGAAACTCAGGCTGGCATCCGAACCAAGTTACCAACCCGAGGAACAGCCTGTGTTTTTTTGGCAGCTGATTCCATAAGCAAAGGGGCTGATGGCAAGGGAACCAGATGCTGTGCTACTACCTGGCTTCTTTATGAGTACCTGAATACAAACATCTGCCGATAGCTTGTAACTTTCTCTTGATCTGGCTCCTATGGTCTTCATTCATAGGAAGGTAGAAAGTAGTACTTTTTTTTTTTCTTCTTCACATGATTGAGTCATTTCCTCTGGGAAGAGTTTGATGCTATCCACTTCCTTGCACATGGAGTTGAGGAAGATTTCTCCTGGCATATTTTTTTAAGTGTCAATGATAAACTCACAGACAGCAAGGCTTGGAGCCAATTCTTTTTCTTTCCAAAATCAGAACTTAAAAAAAAAGTTAAAAACAAAAAACCAACCTCCAACACCCTCATGATTATTTAAAAGCCCCACACAGAGTCTACACTCTTTAGCCTACTTTACATCAATCATTGGAGAGCACCTCATTCTCTCACGGGAGCGTGACCCAAAAGATAGTTCTACACTTCTTGTACCAGGACTGCTTTCATAGTTTGGTAAAACATATTGCACTATTTTTAAATGTATAAAACAAAATATCACAGGATCATAAAGAAAATGAACTACTTCAATATATATGTATATTTATAAAAATATTTTAAGCGTTTTATATTAGGCTAAATGTTTATATTAATATGTTAAATAACAAATCTTAAGAATTACCAAAATATATAAACAAGGCTGAGAATAAAGAATACTCTGCAGCATCTACAATAACACTGTTATATTAAAATACCTGTTTTTAGCTGGGCATGGTGGCTCACGCTTTTAATCCCAGCCCTTGGGAGGCAGAGGCAGACAGATCTCTGTGAGTTCAAGGCTAGCCTGTTCTACAAAGTAAGTCCAGGACAGCCAGGGATACATAGAGAAACGCTGACTCAAAAAGAGTTTGCTCTTAACCCACTGAGATTTATACACAAATCCATTGGTGTGGACCAAGTTAAGAACTACAACTTAATGAAGATGCTTAATCATGCTCCATGCCAAGCTAGGGGCTTATTGGATAGGGCATTTGGCAGATAGTGGAAGCTTTGCATTCTCTATAGAAAATGTGAAGTGTTTTCTGAAGCATTCATCTGAAATCCATGCCCTCCCCCTTTTTTAGGGTGTTCCCAAACTGTAGAGCATTGTTCCCCCCAGTACAAGCTGGTATTGTACCAGGAAGTCAACTTGAGTACTTGATAAAGATGAAACAATTGCAAATAAATAAATACTCTGGCTTTAGAGGGTTTAGAAGTTCAGGCTGAAAGGATATCCGCCTCCTCTTGACTCCCGGATACCTTTGGTGGAGATAGACCCATAGACCTGACCTCCTGTCATGGACAAGGACAAACATCCTTGGGATAGTGCTCAGAATAGGATAAGGTATCATCTAGTACCCCAGGAAATAGAGCTTTGTACTGCCATAGAGGTGATGGGTAGGCTGTTTTGGGAGCTGCCTGAAAAAAACAAAACAAAACAAAACAAAACATTTGTCCCTGACCCGTAGATAAGCTTTGCTGTCTTAAAAAAAGTTGGTGGACTGTCAACTCCTTTTTCTGTCTGTTTTCCACTTTAAGAACTTATTTGCTTATTTGGTCCTGTCCTCTGTCTCCCTCTTTTTTCTAGTATACTATATTCTACAAACTTTCCAACTCTGGACCAGGGAAATGCATCACTCAGCATCCATGTTGAGACAGGAGAGGATTTAAAAATGTAACAGGGAGCAAACTCAGAGAGAGAAAGACGAATTTCTCTGAAAGGTGAACTATAACCACCCAATGCCAAGGAGATTGAGGCTGGGATGCCAAAGTTGGGGGTGGGGCAGAGGAGGCTCTCTCAGCATCATCATGCAGTTTGTGTAATGGGGCTGGTGCCACAAGACCTTTATTAATCTACTACACATTTGGGCGTTTGCCTCATTTCAGTCATGTGATTCTTGAACTCTTTTCGCACACCAGCAGTTACAGTTAGATCTCGCCTAAGTCCGTGGTTCCCTCGCCCTTTGAATAAATCAGAAGGAAAGCAGCCATTCCCTACTGATGATGACTCCTTTGTAGATCTTATGTATCTGCCTTTCCACAAGCTTTTTTTTTTTAATTAAATATATGAACAATGACTACAACTCCTGGCTTCTGAGGTCACCAAGTTTAGCTTTACAGCATTGCTTACTGGGGTAAGACATTGAAAACCCTTGGTTACTTTGGTTTGGAAACAAATCTACCTTCCCTTTGTTTCCACTGCATCTTGTCTCCTAGGTCAAATCTCTGCCACTAATGCTGATGCCCTTGCTGTGTCTTTGGACTTTTGATCAATTTTGTACTTGGGGGAAAGATCTCAGGACAGGAGCAAGGGCACTTGTGAACAGTCCACCAGGCTGACAGGGTGGGAGTCTTTTTTGTCCTGTAGGGCTTGGGATCACAACCCTCAAACCATTTGATTAAAAAGCAGGGATGGGTGAGGGGTAGAGGGGCCAGACCTTCTTCCTTGACTTTAACTCTGAGCCAAAATACACTGTAGACAGTCTGTTTGCTTTCTTATCTACTCCACATACACTGTTGCACCGTGGGTGTGTGCTTTAATATTGCTTCTCAAGCAGCCCTGTCCGGATCAAAGTTTGATGCTACAAACTCACCTAAATCTTTTCCCATCAATTTGAGAATGAAAGACAGGTACGATAGTCACATTTTCAAGAGGGCTCTATTTTTAAATGTAACCAAAGAAAACCCACAGACCTTTGTCCCAAAGCCAACATCTCAACATGCCTGGTTTCTGATTATCTCACATTTCTGTAGTTAAAAATCCACTACTCTATAAATTGCCCACAGCCATGCACACACAGACACACAAGACTACACTGGTCTACTCACCGAACAATCCGTCAGTGGGTCCCTCATGTTGAAATTCTGTTTGCTTTTTCTTTTACCTACGCTCCAGCATGCTGGACGCTGCAATCAATCAGGTTGGGTGTGTTCTGGACTTCCGGGATTCAAAGGGCTCAGAGTACGTCAGTCCTTGTCAAACACAGCAAGGAGGAAGTTCCAGCCCTGGACTTTCTTTCATCCAGTTTGTTTCCCGAAAAAGCAAAGAACACTCTGGGTCAAAAGAGCCAGTGGGAGATGGTGAGAACCAGTTCAGCGAGCACTGAGAGCCTGAGGTTTAGCCTTGAGAAGAAGGCCCAGAAGCTGTGTAGAGTTTCCCATGATCTGGACGACCTGAATGCTGGTGGGAACTGACTTTTTTTTTTTTCTAGTTATCTGGTCCAGTCATGGTTTGTATTTTCTGTGTCTTATGCTGCTCCATCCTTTGGGATCTACACAAGCTCTATAGGTGAGAAGTGACAGTCATACCTGCCTTTCATTCTCAAGTTGATGGGAAAAGTTTTGGGTGAGGATACAGCATCCTGCTGTGACCCAGTTGGGGCTGTATGATGGTTTACAATGATCATCAACTTAATAGGATCTAGAATCATCAAAGAGAGTAACCTCTGGGCATGCCTGTGAGGGGGTGTCTAGACTGAGTTAATGGAGGTAGAAAGACCTACTCTAAATGTGACTGCATCCTCAGAGGAGCTGGGGTCCTAACCTTGTATAAAAATGAGAAAGGGAGTCGAGTGCCTAGCATTCATCTCTCAGTGATGCAGATGCCTTAGGACCAACTTCCCCCAAGCTCTTGGAACAGTCATTTGCAAGGCTTTGGGCAGCTTTGTGGTCAGGGAAGTGTTGAGCCCTGTTTGACAGTAGCTTTGCCCACAAAACCCCCTCAAACACTTCAGGTAATACAGCATCCTGTCTGCACCCACCCAGCTGACACAACTGGGTGTCATTCATATGCCTTTTGGGTCCAGGCTCTCTATTGAGCTCCTGTAAATAGTGTAGGAGAGGGAACAAACAAAGAAAGAGGAGAGTTTATAAGAGTGGAGAGGTGACCTGCCACCCCTTACATACCAACAAGAGTCTCTCCACTGGCTGAGCCATCCATCACTGGAGATTACAGCACTGAGCAGCTATGAAGAGACTGGAGTTGGACAGGGTCTCTCAGCATAATGAGGAGATGCAGTGTCAAGAAACTCACATTCTCATTAAAATCTTTAGTTTCATAGTTTTACATAAACTAGAGTTCCAGGTTCTGGGACAGCTTGATCTCACCTCTATGTTCCTGCCCCACTTTTTTCTGATGCTTTTTTTTTTAAGTTGAAAATAGAATTTTTTCATACACTATATTCTGAGTACAGTCTCACCTCCCACAACTCCTCTTAGATTCTCTCCATCCCCCTCTTCACTGAAACCCATACTCTTTCTTTCTCTCTAATTAGAAAACAAACAGGCATCTACAATATAATCACAAAGTAAAATAAGATAAAATAAAAACAAACTGGAATGGATAAAACAAACATAAGAAAAAGAACTAAGAAAAAGCCATTCCTGAGACAGTTAAGACTTTGTTTTATTTATATATTTTTTCTTTCTCTATACCTTATAGGCCCTTTGGGAATATTACAGCTTCCAGGTTAGTGGAATTCCTGAGTGTGCAATGGATGAGTCTCTGTTTTGTGTGTTTTTTCCTGGGCATTTTTCTTTCTGTTTATTTGTTTTGTTCTATTCCAATGTGTTAGTTTTTGCTTTATCTTATGGTATTTTATTATTATATCTTAGAAGCCTATTTGTTTTCTAGTGAGAGACAGAAAGGGAGTTGATCCGGATAGGAAGGGAAGTGGGGAGGAACTGGGAGGAGTAGAAAGAGAGGAAACCATAATCAGGATATAATATGTGAGAAAAATATTTTTAATAGAAGGGCAAAAGTGACTCTCAGTGAACATGGGGGAGACTGGCTTGCTCTTGAAGTTTCTGTAAGTAATGCCGCCATGAATTATTCTGATATTTGTGGTATAACTGCAGGTGATAGGGCATACCTGCTTTCCATCTGAGCCTTTCCCAGAAACTGGCTAGATTTCCTTTATGCCCTCATACGTCTGTTAAAGAATAATATCTCTACCATGTTCCAGGGTCTCTCTCACAGACTCCAGTAAGCTCAGCAGGGTGTCCTGACTGGATCCAGATTGACAATTAGGGTTTGGCTTTTTGTTCAGCTTCTCAAAGGGGTATTTGAATTTGCAAAGAGGTCAGAGAGCATACTGTATCCTTTATTTCTTGTCACAGAGATGCTGTATAACAACCGAAAAGCCTGTAGTTTCAAATGACACAGATTTATTTATTGACAAATTCTCATGGTAGCTCCTGGTTCTCAGGCTCTCCCTGGGCTCACTCACGAGGCAACCGGGTCTTGAGGCAGTTCCTGACACAGGAGCTTTCCTGAGGGCTGACCGTGGACTGGCTGTTGACTGAGGCTATCTTTTATTAACCAGTAGCCCAAGCCTGCAGTTCCAGGGCACCTCAAAGGAGTATAGAGAGTTAGTGGGCTCAAAGGCTTCTGAAAGACAGACTCACAACTGAAGTCCCGCTAGTCACGTTAGCCACGCCCACCCAAGCAAAACTACCAATGGGATCACCCAGATTTAAGGGCTGGGAACCAGAAGTTCCTTTGCAAAAGAACCGGCACAGGGTGGGCTGGGAGTGGGCTTGGAATCAGCTTAGCTTATCACAATGCCTGTTCAATATTTGTTCCTCAGTAACTTGTGAGATAAAGCAGAAAGACACAGGAAGGAATAGGCTACAGTGGAGTGTCCTCTGAGTTGGGGTAATGGGGTGGGGGGTAGGAGGTGTGGTTGGCAGTGGCACAGCTGGGCTCCATCCTATCAGCCTGGGCTGAGACTGGCTGGTCACCTTGACTGGAAGGCCAGGGCAGGTCAACCCGAGTGTGTTCTGGACATCTTAGGCATGATTCAGAAAGACTTTGGGAGTTGGAGGCTGGGCCCCTGATTCAGCAAGATGGGCAGAATGGGAAAAATGGCTTTGGAATAAATGTTAACACAGACTCATTTGTCGCCACAGGTGATGAGAGCTATACAGACAGCCAGACATCTCCAAGGAGAAGGCCTAACACACTCTTTTCTGGAGGATTTCATGCCTTAGTATCCTTTTGACCTCTTTGCGTACATCTGTCTCTGGCTGGATGCTTTTGACCTGAATTCATTTCCTGGCTTCTTCCCAGTCCAGGCCTGTAGTCTGAGTTAAGCTTAACTTCCCTTCCTCCTTTCTCAGGCTGTGCTCAGCGTTTTTGTCTGCAGGCAAACAAACAAACGAGCAAACCAAAACCCAAAGACAACAACAGCAACAACAAAACTCATAATGGAAGCTACTCTAAAGGACCCCACCTGAAAATTATGTGCCACATTCAAAGTGAACTTTGTACATTTATTAAGTAGTCATGAGCCAAATGAGTTAGGTAAGAACAGAAGCCCAAATATAATGGACGGTAAGGACAAGTCAAAACGCTGCTCAAGTTTCCTTGATAGTCAGAGCATGTAATAAATTGTGAGTGACCTAAATATTCTCTCTTTTTTTAAACGTTTATTTATTACTTCGTTCTGTCTCCATTGCCACCCCCTCCCTCCACCCCCTCCCAGCCCCTCCCTCCTACCCTCTCCCCCCCTCCCATGCCTAAGGTGTGGGGTGTTTCCATATATCAGCCCCTCTCAGTTCGTTGGTCACATGAACTTTAAGAGCTTCCTCTTGCACAGGAAGCATACATGGCAGTTCCACTAGGGTGGAGTGTCCCACTAACAGGTAACCAAGTCCATGTTCCTGTTCTTTTGGATCTATTGATTGTAGGATGTTTATCCTGTACTATACGACTAAAATCCAGTTTAAGTGAATATAAGCCATGTATATCTTTCTGAGTCTGAGTTAGCTCACTCTATGATGAGCTTTTCTAGTTCCATCCATTTGGTTGCAAATTGCATGATTTCCTTGTTTCTGATAGCTGAGTAGTATTCCATGTGTAAATGTGCCACAGTTTTTTTTAACCATTCTTCGGTTGAAGGACATCTGGGTTGTTCCCAGTTTCTATCTATTACAAATAAAACTGCTATGAACATAGTTGAGGAGATGTCCTTGTAGATTGGTGAGGAGTCATTTGGATGTATACCCAGAAGTGCTATAGCTGGGTCTTGAGGCAGAACTATTCCAAGTTTTCTAAGGTATTGACAGACTGATTTTCATACTGCTTGTAGAAGCCTGCACTCCCACCAGCAATGGAGGAGGGTTCCCCTTTCTCCACAGCGTTGCCAGCATGTGCTGTCATATGAGCTTTTGATCTTAGCCATTCTGGCAGGTGTGAGATGGACTCTTAGAGTCATCTTGAGATGCATTTCTCTGACAATTAAGGATGTTGAGCATTTTACCTAAACATTTTCAATAGAGACCTGGCCAAATACCTAAAGAAAGAGGAATTTATGTTTAGAGGGCTCACCGTGTGTCCCAGGCTGCACATAAAAAGCTTCACGTGTGTGTGTGTGTGTGTGTGTGTGTGTGTGTGTGTGTGTGTTTGTGCACCTATAACACCAGTGCAGTGGGATCAGATGGAGGAGATCTGGTGGGGCTAGCTGCTAGCATAGTGCCAGGTTCAGTGAGAGATCACTTAAAGAGAGGATGGCAGGAAGTGATAGTGCAAGGCACCTGGCATTTTCCTCAGGCTTCCTCCAGCACTCACAGGCACATGCCTGCTAACCTGTGTATAGCTCACACATGCGTGATCCACACTTATGCACCCACATTTACACACAAATATATACGTAGAAAAGAATAGTAACCTTTAAAACAGTTATAACAATTATTTGAGGTAAAAATGTGTATTTTTTATCCTTATAGTGCACATAGGAGAACTGAGGCCTGTGACAGCTAAGTGGCTTACTCAAGGTCACACAGGGATTGGGACTTAGATATTTCTAACTCTGCTGATTGTATGTTTTGATCACCGTGTTATACCGTCACTTACTGTCACAACAGATACTAAGTGTCTAAAAGGTAAGGATGTAGTATGACACACTATGTGCTAACTTGAATATGATTTGACACAAAATCCAGTGGTGTGAGTCTGTGATTCTAAGTTGATTTTTATATGAAGAAAAAAAAAAGATCTAGGTACATATCCAGAGAAAGAATACAGTTTGTCTCTGAAGGTTTTGGATTATAAGACTCTTAACTCGCTAGATCATGCATTTCTGCATAATTTAAGTATTTTAAATAACTACGTGTTGCTTTACAAACAAAAAAATCCAAGTAAACACTTTAAAAAAGAATGGAAATTATGTTCACTTTTTTAAAGACTTATTTTTATGTGTATGTGTTTATGCCTGAGTGTATGTGTGTGTACCGAGTGTGGATGGAGACCAGAAGAGGAAGGCTGATCCACAGGAAGTAGAGCTACTGTGGCTGTAAGCTGCCTGATGTGGGTGCTGGGAACCGAACCTGGGTCCTCTGCAAGAGCAGCAGATGCTCTTAGCCATGGAGCCATCTCTTACCCCCTCATTTCAGCTGTTGACAGGGGAAAGATGGTAGGAAGAAATCGTGACTCCGCGAGCCATCACTTTATATTTCTAGGATTTCGCAGCTGCTGTTCCTTCTGCCTGGAGATCCCTCTTTATTACGTTGGCCTGGTTGACTTTTTACCTTATCTCCAGAGTCCAGTGTGTGTGACTGTCCCAGACAGCACTTTGGAGCCTGCCATACACTGTGTGTACCTCTATTTTTTTATCCCATTGCATTGGGTTATTGGGTTAATAGTCTCCTTGCCGTGTTGCAAAGGAAATCTTTCTATCCAAGTACCCAGAGCAAAGAAAATTCTTAAAAATAAGGAGTCATATTTGATTGTATAAAATGCTGAGAAAGCAATCCCATAGCTGGTTCCTCTTCACTGACAAGTCGTGGGGATGTTGCTTGTGAGTAGGGCTGGGTCCTTAGGTATCTGGAAGCTGAGTTCAAAACCCTGAGAGATAAGTGTGACCTTCCAGGCAGGAACTCTAAAATGAGAAATGGCTAAACACACTTGGGAGGTTCTGATATGGACTAAAAATGACTTTGACAAGCAGGAAACTGAGAAGGACTCCAGTGGCGTCCCCAGGGGCCACTTAGGGAACTTTCTTGGAGGTTTTTTGTTTTGTTTTGTTTTGTTTGTTTTTGTTTTTTTGTTTTTTTTGTTTAAAAAAAAGCCATTAACAGAGGAGGGAAAGATTCTCTGATTCAAGCATAAAATCAAAGAACGGCCTAATGTTGAAAATAAGCCTGCGAAGGCTGGAGTCTAAGATGAGCTGCATCCTGGAAACCTTGTCAGGAACAGTCAGAATGTTTACTACATTCATCAAAGGATAAATGTAAGGGGACAATAGTGAACCTCCCTCCAGGCTGCTGGCCCACCGCCGTCACTGACACCTGGATGAATAGGAGCAGTTGGCCAGGCTGCCTGGGCTCAGTGACCGGGGTGGGCAGACCAGCTGGCTTTGAGTGGACCACATATCCAAAGCACTTTCCTTGGTCTGTTTGAGCTGCCACAGGAGCAGGACCTCCTCTGCAGCCATTAGAAACGTGTGAACATCCTGAGCACTGTGTGCCGAACATGACGTCACTTCCTCCAGTCACTCTTATAGAGCAGTGCAGAAGAAATCTTATTTTGATTACATTGCCTTTTATTTTTAGCCTCTGCATGAGGAAGTGATTAGCTTGCGTCTCTCTGAAATGGAAAGAAACATTTCTGAAGCCTTGCCTGAATGCACACATTATAAAACAGATAAAAATCCAAGACAAAAAACGAACATTGGCGCAATGCTTTTAAGCTTGTGAGAGAAAAACAGTAATGATAACAAAAAAAAGCAAAACCTGAAACCCCTTCTGTTCAATGAAGAAGCACAAATGAGGGCTTTATGTGGTGGCAGAGGCCTTGGGGTTGCATTGTATGGTTGCTCTAAAGTCAATCCATTTGTACCATAGAAGGCAACGGAATGTTTACTTGTTCTGCTTCCACTGTGTTGTCAGCTTCATACATCTGGGAGAGGGAAATGTCAGTTGAAGAATTGCCTCTGTCAGACTGGCCTCTGGGCATGGCTGTGACCATTGCTTTAACCATGATTGATGACAGAAGGCTCAGCCCACTCTGGGTGCTGCCATTCCTGCCTGGGCATGTGGTCTTGGTTTGTATAAGAAAGATGGCTGAGCACAAGTGGGAGAAACAAACTAGTAACTGGTGTTCCTTCATGGTCACTGCTTCAAAAGCTCCTGCCTTGAATTCCTGCTGTGGCTCTCCTTTATGGTGGACTGTGAAATGAAATAACCTTTCCCATCCCCAAATTGCTTTTGGTCATCGTTTTAATCACAGAAACAGAAAGAAAACTAGAAGACACTGTGATTTTAAAAGCTGTCCGTCTCTCATCACTTCATAAAAAAAAAAAAAAATCACCTGATTTTCAAGTCTGAGCCCAGATGGTCACAATGAATTTACTTCCTCTACACCAACCAGCCCTTTACTGAGGGTGCTAATTTTTAACATCCATTACTCATGCTCAAATTTTGTATCCATTTTAAAAGTTCAGGCATTGATGGGGAAAAGTGTGAAATCAAATAGATTACTTTGTGCAAAACAAAAGAGAGTGAGTTCACTTTTCTCATGTGAGTCCTAGGAAATGACGACTAATGGACAGCTAATTAACAGTCGTTGTGCTCCAGTGTTGAGCTGCAAATCTGATTTCCAAATCAGGAGCACAAGCCACAGGACACAATGGAGGTTTGCCTGTGTGATGTTATATCTTTGTCTGATCACCTTTGTTAATGTCCGTGCCATTGTTTCCACTTTCCTAAGCTTCTGTCTGATGAGTCTTATCCATTTCAGTTAAGATGTATAATAGAGCTAGGCACAGGAGACTGCACCTGTAATTGAAGCACAAGAGAAACTGAGGCAGGAGGATTGCCTAGAGTTCCAGGCCAGCCTGGACTACAACACCAGACCCCACTTAAAACCCACTAATAATGAAAATATAAAAAATGCACTTGACTATCTAGTAATGGGGCAGCTAGTCTCCAAGCACATATTAAAAACTTTGAACTTTTGTATATATAGATGAAGTGCTACACACAAGATTTATTTGCTTTTCTGCCTTGGTCCTCTCTATATCTTATAAAGCATCAGTTTATTTTTATTTCATATAAATTATTGCTGGCTTCTTGAGATACAAACTTAAAAAATGCAGAAGGACTCAGAACTCAAAATGGTCATTTCTTGCGGTTTTTTTCTGCATGAGGACCCCGAGGAGCTTTCGGCGGGGAGCAGAATGGTTTATTCTTCACTTCATTTGCACACTTGGGATTTTTATTTATTGTACTCTCATTACCTGTTCAGAGACATACACTGATTCTTTCTCAGACCATTGCATGCACCCTGGAGTCTGAAGGCTCTCAGTACATAAAGCCTGTTTATTCAGAACTTAGGTTCAAACAGTGCTCTGTGTACCGTTAAAAATATCCCTCTTGTCTCTTCATGCAAGCTATTGAACCCCCTCTCTTCCAACCCTTCTGAGTTGGTCCTGCTGAAAGCAATGTCTTTAATTTGCCTTTCAGCAGAATTTTGAAGGACTGATTATTCATTGGTTTGGGTTTGCTCATTCACTCATTCTGTGACCCCAAAGCATTATTATTATTTGTTTTGTTCCAGGCCTTATGAAAGAGACAAAGATGATGACACTCCAATCCCTTATTTCAAAAAGCAAAGTCTAAAGGAGGAGAGATGTATTATTTTATGACAGACTATTGAAGAGCTCTTTCCAGGAATGTGACGGGAGTTCAGAGAAGTACCCTGCAGAGTGGAACTGAGGGAGGGAAGAGGAGAAAGAGAATGCTTGGTAAGACATGGTAGGCTTGCTTATGCTTGGAAAGCACATGCTAGTAGTGTTTACATAACAGAACATGCTTCGTTACCTCTAGAAAGTTACAAATCTGTGGAGAATACCTTGGGTACCCAGTTTTGAAGGGACCTTGGAAATGTGGGTTGCTGTGTGTGGGTCTTTGAAGGATATAAGTTGTGCTAACCCCCTTCGTCTTCTTTGTGCTTCTTGGCTGTTTTGAAGTGAACTGCTCAATTCCACCACGTCCTTTGGTCATGCTGCAGTGCCTCACCATAGGGCCAGAAACATGTAACCAGCTCACCACACACTGAAACCTCTGGACTTGCGAGCCAAAATAAACTCCTCAAAAACAGCAGCAGCAGCAAACAAACAAACAAAATCCCACAAACCAAAAAGATGGCGTTCTCATTTTATGATATAGAAATTGCTGCCTCCAAATATCTGTAACCATTACTGGAAAGATTAATAGAATTAAAAAGGTCCTTCTATTAATGTATTGATTAAAATAACTAGAACATGACAGGCAAATTGCAAGTTCAGTACACATGTGTGCTCTTTTTTTTTCTGGAATAAATTGCTAATCAAATGACTGTAACACTCTTTTATTTTACTATATATTTCTTATGAGTGAGGGTGTTTCCTGTTGCAACCACAAACAGCCACCTAAAGTTGGAAATTAAAACTGATGCACGACCACCATCAGTTTTTCTGCTAATGCTCTCCTTAGCAACAGAAGCCCACTTAGTACCAAGCCTCACGTTTGTTCAGCTGTGCTATTCCTTTCATCTCTTTTATTCTGGTATGTTTCTCCAGTTTCTGTGGTATTTGTGCCTTTGACTGATTTGAAGATTACCAGCTGGGGTCCAGATTGTAGCTCAGTGGTAGCGTGCTTGCCTCCCATGTGAGTCCTGCATTTGATACTCAGCACACACACACACACACACACACACACACTCATGGGGTAGGGAAAGAGGATGGGAAGATTAGTTATTTTACAAAATGACTTTCAAACTGGGTGCATCTGATCACTCATGGTTAGGAGATGGCTGCACATGCTTGTTAGGAGTATCAGAGAAGCATTGCAGCCATTCACATGTCTCAGTGCCACTACTGACGTTGTTTACCTGATTAGAATGGTGCCTATCTGGTGCCTTTACTATTAAGTTACCTCTTTAGCCTTTGCAGTTAATAAATATTTTGGTGAGATATGCCTTGAAATTAGTCAAATACCTTGCTTTTTATCAAATTTTCAGTTAACTTACTAATTTGTATTATGCAAACTAATACTTTTCCTATTTTAGTCAATGCATCATTAGTCCATTAATTTTGTTTTGCAAAACATTCTAGGTTTGGCTGGAGAAAGCCTCTTCAAGTTGGTTCTGTGCTCTAATAACATTTTGTGATCATCCTATGAGTACCTCCTCATTTTCTGGCTCATAGGTTATTACAAACCCAGCTAGTGCTTTTATAGCCCAGCTTGATTCATGGATTTTCCATTTTGGGAGTGTGGATAAGTGCATAAAAATATATTTGATAATAAAAGTGTAAAATCCAAGGTGGAGAGGCACTGCTGAAAAATGGCTGCCTATTCTTTAAAAGAAATTATTTTAAACCGAGATGTCTTTCACTGAAGAATGGATAAAAAATATCTGTGGTACATTTACACAATGGAATACTACTCAGCTATCAGAAACAAAGAAATCATGCAATTTGCAACCGAATGGATGGAACTAGAAAAGCTCATCATAAGTGAACTGACTCAGACCCAGAAAGATACACATGATATGTACTATCTTATAAGTGGATATTAACCATATAGCACAGGACAACCATCCTACAACCCACAGACCCAAACACACAGGAACCTAGCATAACTATCCTAGGACAAACTCTACCCAGCAAGGAGGCATGGACCCTGTTGCTTGTTAGTGGAACACCTTACCCTAGCTGGGCTGCCATATCAAACCCCAGTACAAGAGGGAGCTCTTGGCCCTCATGTGGCTGATGAGCTGAGGGGGTTTGATATGTGGGGGCTCCCCTTATCCAAGGAGAAGGAGAGGACAGAGACCAGGAAAAGTGAGGAAGGAAGAGATTGGGAGGAGAGGAGAGAGGGGATGTTGATTGAGATGTAACTTGAAAAAATAAATTAAAAATTAAAAAAAGAAAGAAAAATAAAATAAATTGTTTTAGATTATTCATTTTGTTGTATGTATAAACATTTTACCTGCCTATATGTGTATTCATCTTTGTGCTTGGTGCCTTCAGAGGTCAGAAGAGGGCATCAGATGCCCTGGAATTGGAATTATGGATATTGTGAGCCATGATGTGGGTGCTGAGTATCCAACCTGGGTCATCCACAAGAGCAAAAAGTGCTCTTAACTGCTGTGCCATTTCTCCAGCCTTGCAGATTGGTTGTCTTAACTGTATAGAAATTCATGGCGATGTAGAGACTATGGATCTTTTTAACTTTGGTGTGTGATGTTTATTTTATTTGTAAGTTTTTTTTAAATAATAAAGTTTTTAATAATAATTAGTAATGTAATCCTGATTTCTTTTAGGGGAGAATAGATGTATGAGAAGCTGAGTAACTATGTTGCTGGATAGTGGGTTTGTTCAGGAGGAGCTACTGAAGATCTAGTGATTCCAAGTCCTAAAGTGGATATACATACATACATACACACAAGTGTAGATATGTTTATTTTGACATCTATATATTAAAAGTCATAAATAGACAATACCTACAATTTTAATTCAACACTAGTAAGTTCATTAACTTATTCCTCACCTATATGTGTAACTTCAGTTCTTGAAGAATCTCTCTTTCATTAGCCATAAATACACTTATGTATTTAATCAGTTCTCCTACATATAACCAGTTTTCCATTGCCTGCATGCTGATACCCAGGCTCTGACTTCTAGTTCTAGGCTTCCTATATGAAATGACAGCCTCATTGTCTGTCTAGGGCTCTGAAACTTAGTGAGGACCCCACACCTTGAGTGGAAAACCCCTTCACTCAGAGCCTGATTCTCCATGCTGTCCTGTCTTACTTAGTTGGCCTTTAGGACTTCCTGATTTGGGACAGACAGAAACAGTGCTCCGTGCTCTGAAGTTTTCATACTGAACAATTAAGGGAGAAGGAGAATCAGGTGGAAGAGAGGAAGAAGAAAGGGGAAGGTAATAACTATTGTCAGCATCCTTTAAAAGCCTTCCTTTGTGGTGCTAGAGATTGACCCAGGACCTTGAACATGCCAGGCAAATTCTCTTCCTCCAGTCCCTCGATCTTTGTTAATCAAGTTGCTTTGGCTATTTTATAGCCTCTTGTGTCCTCTCATCATGGGGATTTCTGAAAAGTTCTGCTTTAGCAGGCAGCACAGAAGTGACTCAGAACTTGGCCTGAGTTATATACGATCACCACCATTTAGCTAGAGCATGAGAAGACTTGGATCTTTCTGTGCTTTGTCTTCTTTAACCGAAAACAGTAGAGATAATAACAGCACCTAGTTTCACTCCCACATTTCCAACATTTCATGGATATTTATACATGAAAAGATTGTCATTACCTTTAATTAAATCTGTAAAAATCAACTCGTTTCTTCCCTTCCCTAAGTCACCTTTTCAAAGCACCCATGTTTGGAAATATATCTGTTATTTTAAAGCATTCATTGATCACCTGTGATGTAATGGGCACCGTGGCTAATGATGAGCATGCAGGAGTACAAGGTGAAGCCTTTCCCGTCAAGAGGCTTACAGTCAAGTGGGGAAGTGGCAGATAAACCAGTTATATCTTTCCTATCTATGAAGCACTCCAAATTCCAAGAGGTTGGAGGCTCAAACGAGAGCCATAGAAAGGAAGAGCCGAAAGGCCTTCCAGGAAGATCAAATTGACCTGTGACTTGTGGCTCATTCTGAGACAGCAGGCTTGATCACATTGCAGAAGGAGCCTATGGGGAGGGACAAAGATTGAATTCCATGGAAGGTCAGGTGATTGTCCCCTGAGGGACCAGGAGGATGCTGAGGAATTACTGTCTGCATTACATCATTCCCTTTGTGTTAAACCCAGTGGTTCTCAACCTTCCTAACACTGTGACCCTTTAATACAGTCCCTTAAGTTGTGGTGACCCCACAGCCACAAAATTATTTTTGTTGCTACCTTATAACAGTAATTTTGCTACTCTTATGAATCATAATGTAAATATCTGTGTTTTCTGGTACGGGGTGACCCCTGGGAAAGGTTGTTTGACCCCTGAAAGGGTTGAAACCCACAGGTTGAGAACTACTGTGTCAAACCCTTCTCAGTTTGCTAGACTCATGTAAACCCTATTCACTCCTCATGGCTTTCCACTTGAAGCCTTTCCTTACCTCATCCCAAAGCAATATCTCCCTTGAACTTTTATGACAATTTCTATCTTACAGTATCTGTGATATAAGAATCATGGCACGTATTATATCCATGGAATGGTTGCTATTTTAAAATGCTATTTACTTTTATCATTTAGTTTGATCTGAAAAGTAGAATCAGCAGTATTTCTCTTAGCGTTATCTTGAGCTGCTGGAACAATTGCAGTTTGTGCCTCTGCTCCAGTCAGACTGAGAATCTTTCAATGCAGCAGCTTCGCTTTAGGCTTCATGAAGCCCACCATATTTCACATGGAACTGGTGTTCAATGCATGCAGCAACTTATTTTTCTAGAGATTTTATTTATTTTATTTTATGTGTATATGTGCACCAAATGCATTCTTAGTGCCCCATGGAGGTCGGAAGGTGGCACTGGATCCCCTGGTTGTGAGACTCCATGCTGAGGACGGGTCCTCTTCTGGAGCATCGAGTGCTCTAAACTTTGGCTTTCCAAACCCCCCACCCCGCAAATGTGGCTTCTTTCTTTTTGAAATCAAGTGACCTTGCTTAGTATTTCACTAATTCCTTTTGGATGGGTGCTGACATGTTTAGTTGTTGGAGGCTTCCAGGGCTGGGCTGAGGAAACAGATGCTTATTTTGTGGGTTAGAGTGATGCCCCGGATAGAGAGAATTATATACAGAATTTCATCTGCATGTGAAAAATGCTTTACAGTTCAAGACATTTTAAATATCTATCTTAGTCACATGCCAGTGAGAGTCAATGACTATGAAAGCAAGATAACTTTATTACAAAAGAAGCAGCAAATAGAGAAACATTTCACACACACACACACACACACACACACACACACACACACACACACAC